>JABUQX010069854.1:0-22867 GCA_015478945.1 Trachelipus rathkii | reverse complement strand
CACACATCTTAATAAAAGGCATCTTACATTACGCTGTGGAAGCAAAACCTTATCTTGTACATGTTCCGGATAGTATGATTTACAGTGTGATAGACCAGTGCCACGCTTCATTAGCCAGCGGACACGGAGGTCAGCAAAGAACTGAAAAGAGAGTAGAGGAAAAATACTATTTTCCTGGTATTCAAAAGTTAGTAAAAGAATACTGTAGTCAATGTGTATCATGCGCTAGAACTAGGGTCCTAGACCCCCTGTAGCAGAGATCAATCGATGGCCACTGCCGTACACCCCTTTCTCACGCGTTCATGTTGACAGTATTGGAAAATTGCCAGCTTGTACAGGATCAGGAGCCAAATACATCTTAGTATTTCGCGACGTTTTGACACGGTATGTCGAATTAGTGCCTTGCAAGACGAGAACGAGCGAAGAATGTGCCAGAGCATTGCAAGAGAGGGTCATATGTAGACATAGTGCTCCTCAACTGCTTGTCTCTGACAATGCCTTGGAATTTACGAGTCAGGTATTTAAAGATAAGATAAGGCGTGGAGGATAAAGAAGGTAGAAATTTTGCCTTACAAACCATCCCAAAATGGTGTTGTGGAAAGAATAAATGCTGATATTGAATCTTTCTTGCGACACTACGTGAATGCAAACCACCGAGATTGGGATAAATACCTGAGCTTTGCCCAAATCGCTATCAATTCCGCGTATAATCGATCTATAGGGTCTTCTCCCCACTTCCTGTTACATGGTTACATAAAGAGGCTCCCTTACGAGATGCCTGACTATGTATCACCTTTTGTGAATAAGACAGAGAAGATGAGATTCATTTCAGATGAAGTAGATACGATAGTAGAGAGGATCGATTATATAAGAGATTTGGCAAGAGAGAAGTTAGAAGCGGAAACCACAAAATCTTTGGAGCAACAACATAAAAGGGCCAAACAAAGAGAGTTTAAAATAGGAGACTACGTCTTCATTAGAGCAGTCAAACCACCCCATCAAAGTTCCAAGTTATGTCCCAAGTTTGAAGGGCCATACATTGTCCAATGTTTAAGAGGACCTAACAAACTGATGGTATGTTGTTTAGATTCAGGCCGAACCTTCCCTGTCCATGTGGACAACGCCAAGGTGATCCCGGCAGAAAAGTTCACCGAGTCACATTTTGACTTTATGAATGATGAAGTTTGGAATCCCCATGCGGTGAAAGAAATGTTAAGCTCCAAAGAACAAAAAAGGGAAAGAATTGAGGAAAGACAACAGAGAAGCGACCCAGGATTGTCCCTTCTGAGAGAGAGAAGAAAGAGGAGAAGAGGAAGAAGAAGACGAAGAAGCAGAAGAAGACGAAGAAATAGAAGAAGTAGATGAAGTGGAAGAACTTCCTCCTCCCACAGATCAAATGTCTTCCCAATATTCTTTCCAAATTCCCATAACGCCACAAATTCAGTCCGGACACAGCTACTTTCCAACTCCCCATCCCCCACAATCTCAGCAAGAATACTACAACTCTTACTCTATCCCCCCACCTCAGCCGGTACCGAGTAGTACGAATTCTTGGAGCCATCCGACTCCCGTACAACAACCGACCCCGGTGGAACCTGTAAGAGAAAGTAAACCCGTGGAAGAAAGAAGATTTAGCGATGAGATTGTAGAAAGAAGAAGGTACAGCGATGTAGTCGCCGGAAGAGCGCGTCCAGACAGTGAATTTAAGTGTTCCACTCCAAAGATTGACTTCCCAAAAACTCCCTCCAACCCTGCGGTTCGGAGAAAAGAGTTTAGACCATCTTTATCCCCTATTCAGCAAGAGATTTCCCTAGAAAACCCTGTTCAAGAAATTTCTCAGGAGCCACCAGCACACGAAGGTGAGGTGTATGGAGCCTATGGTGGAGCCCCTCCAAGAACAAATTCCCCTGTGAAATCTCCAACTTCCCCAGTAAAAGATGGCCGTTACCCCATTCCCCCGGTCGTAGATTCATCTCCTAAGGATTTCATCCCAGATAACAGAAAACAGGACCCCTCTTACAGGCCCCATAATCTGTTCACTGGTCCTAGAGATTCTACACCCCGAGTTACCCGAAGTCAAACAAGGATGAAGGAACAAGCTTTACAGCAACAGCCCGAAGCAAGTGACAACACGGAGACTACAGCGAAGACTCCTGTCCAGCTTCCACCTGTCGAATTGGATTTGAACACCACAGTCCGTGGAGGAAAACTTGGTATTTGCCTCCTGGTTACTAGTTCATCCCAATTTTGTATATACTTCTGTATATTCCTAGATTTAAAAATTCTTTTAGTTTGTAGAATGGATTCTTCTTATTCTGTTAGTCTAAGAAGGATACTTTTAATTTTAAGAACTTGATGAAAGTACATTTCGCTTCGCGTCTGTACTAAAATTTTTTTCTTAGTTAAGAAATACTTAGTGGATTAAGAAAATTAGACTGGATTAGAAGACGATCGTCATAAATTTAAGAAAAGTTAGCCTGGATTGTATATTTTAAGAGAATTAGTTGGGATTAATACATATTCATAAGAACTCTAATCTTAGAATTTAGATGTAACTTCAATAGATCTTAGAATAGATTAATTCAATACTAGTTTTTACTCATTTTTTTATATAAAGAAACCTTTTAAAAATATGTTTCACTCTCAGAATAAGGGGGGGGACAGCAATTTTTAATACAAAAAATAAAAATACAAAATAGAAAACCCAAAAAACTTTTCTATTAAGAAAACAAAAAAAAATAAGTAATGAGTAAGTAAGTAAGTAATATAAAACTAAATTAGCAATTAAGCAACCAAGTACTAAATAGTATATAACGTTAAGTTTGAAAAACTCTTACATTTAGATTTTTATTCTACTAACTCGATTATAGTTAAGAAACCAGTTAGCTTAGGTAATAAAACGCGAACGCTTTAACTAACCAATTAATTTTAAAACAGTTATTAAACATAATTAGGCGACCTTATAATTCATCACGATAAGAAAAGTATAAAGTATAAATATTTCAGAAATGAATTTCGGAATACCAGTTTTGTTGCTACTCATCATCGTATCAACATGCCAAAGCAATCTCATAAATGAAAAAGAAGAAACAAAGATTCTACCTGGTTTAGTTCTATATCGTACGGGAGAAGTTAACTTCATAGAAGGATACCTCGATCTAGTTATCTCCTTAGAATGTCCCCCAGACATTAAAGAAACAATCATCAAGACGACTAAACTAGTAAACAACGTTAAAGAATCCTTTTTACCATCGTTCGAAATCATGTTTCTAAATGTTTCAACACATCAAAGGGCTCACCAATGGGAATTCAAGTTAATGACCATCCGAGTAAAAGTGTTAGCCCAGAAACTGAACGAAGTAAGTGAATTGCCTTGGATCTCTGCAAGATCGAAAAGGAAGCGAGCCGCTTTTGAATTTGGAGGAGACGTCCTCAACATTCTTTTTGGCACTGCTACCGATAAACAGGTAAAACTACTTCGAAAGAAGATCAACATCTTAGGTAATTATGCCTCTACTTCAAACTTATTGATTACTGAACTAAAGGAACAGTTGAAAGCGAATACTCGTACTTTAATAAACTTTAGGGATAGCTTACAAAAATTAATAGAATTTCAGAATAGTCTAAGTGCTACGCACAATATAATAAACCAATTGGGAAGCATCAGGGCGTTAATAAATCTAATTGAACAAACAGTTCATAACATCCACCAAATCCACCAATTAGTGATAAATTCACTCCAACTCGCTAAAAACAAAATAACAAACTCGCAACTTTTCTCTCCCATCTTCCTATTGCCTTTCGTACTAGAAATGAACAAAGAGACTAAACTTCACACAGTCATTCCTCTAGAAACAAAAACATATCAAACTTTTCTAACCTATTCTTGGACTATCCAATCTGCAGCTAGCCCCTATGAACTAATCACCTTAATTCCTTTTATCTCAGTAGAAAATTTCATCTCGTATAAACTTATACCTTTTCCTACTCATCTTCCTTTAAATCAATCTTTAGTTCGAGTTATGTACAACGACCCAAATAATTACTTCTTTGTGAATTATGGAAATCGGAGATACACTTATCTTAAAGAATCGGCACACGATCTCTGTCGACATGTAGGCCAATTAGCCATTTGTCCCCAGTCCCAAGTGTTTGCTTCCATTGATGATCAGTCTTGTTTACTATCTTTAATTTTGAATTTCACTAATGATTTTTCGCACTGCCCTATTGCAGAATATAAATCTATAGAACCTTATACTGTCGCTTTAGGACACTTCACCCTTATTTCTTTTTCAGAAAAAACTAGGGCTTCAATCGCATGTGAGAAACCCAATTCTATCCAGCATGTCTATGACTATGTCTTTACTATTCCTCACGGATGTGCTTTCATCTCTTCTAAGTTTCAGTTTAAGAACCCTATTCACCTTGAAAAGAATATTACTCTTTCTTCCTTAATTTCTTATTCTGATCACGTTTTATTCAACTTTTTATCTCACGTTGCTTTACCTAACATTTCTTCTGTTTTGTTCCCTAAGTTTCAAACCTTAAAAGAAATTCATTGGAATCAAAGATTGGATCAATTAAACCAAACAATGCACCCTTTTACACCGTATTTTCCCCAAATAAAATTCATTCCATACATTGGAGGAGGAACTTCTGGAACGATCTTTTTCCTCATAGTTCTTGTCATTGCATATTTCGTTTGGACCAAAAGAGTATTCCTTTGCAATATGTGCATGCCCAAGGCACCCATTCAAACTGAAAGCATCCCACTTCAGGCCATCCCAACATCTAATGTACGAATCCAACTAGCACCTGAAGATGCTCCTTTAAATAACCTGGTTCAGATAAGATCTCGACCCAGCTCCCCAACTCCTGTCCAACGTTTGTCTTTACTTCCAAGACCTCCTATGCCTCTTCCTAACACTCGAGCTATTACTTCCTCTGAAAATCAAGCGACTTATTCTAATTGAAAAAATCAATCCTTAAGTAAAGATTCTCCCGGGGAGGGGACCTTTGTAGTACGTCATAGTACCTTTAATTCGAAAATGTATTCCATCCTTTTAATTAGATTCCATCATTTTAATCAGATTCAAAATAACGATCATAAACGTTTTATTTGGAATCAAATCGATAGGAAAAAGTCGCTTAGGAACAAACATTTCCCGCCCGTAAATGCGACGCATAATAATTCCTGTACGGCCTTGTAATGCCTGCAGTGTTGGGTTGACTCATTGCAAGCCTGCAAAGACGCCCTCAGTTCCTCGTAGCCTTGTAAACTGTTGAGATTGTTTGTGGACAAGTGTGGAGTGTGAACGGTCTTTATACCTTTCTACTTTAAATATATATATATATATATATATATATATATATATATATATATATATGTATATATATATATATATATATATATATATATATATATATATATATAAATAACATATATATATATAAATATATATATATATATATATATATATATATATATATATATATATATATATATATATATATATATATATATATATATATATATATATATATATATATATATATATATATATATATATATATATATATATATATATATATATATATATATATATATATTAAATATTTCTCGTGTATGTGTTCTATATTATCTACATACTCTTGAATATAAGTAAAAAACAAATTTGATACATTTTTTTATAATAATAAACAATCTACGGGGGGGGCTTAGTATTAAGTGATAAGATAATTTTAATTATATTATATAATATATAATATTATATATATATTATATATTATTAATTATAATAAAATATATTATATATATATATTATATATATATATATATATATAATATCTACCTTAGTAGAGGGGTACCCCACAAGAATTATTAACCCCCACATTTGCTGGATCAGGAGAGCCTGAGAAAGCCCCAGTCCCAAACGCTAATTAAAATTAAGGTAATTTTAGATGTATATATTATATATTATATAATATAATATATATAAATATATTATATATATATATATATATATTTATAGTATATATATATAAAGATATATATTAGGGGACAAGTAGTTGGGAAAAAACGAGAAAATTTTATTGAAGATTTTCTGTTTGAAACACCTCAATTTAGGTTGAAAGATAACATCGCATGGTAGTAAAAAGATAGTCTGAGTAGTAGAAGTAGTAGCATATGAGATCTGCGGACAACATTTTTTCTGTTGAGTTTCCCACCAATTTGACATTATAGGTTACATATTGGGAACCACCTACAACTATTTTTTGCAATTTAATATATATATATATAAATATATATATATATATATATATATAGTAGCGAGAAGTTCCGCAGACAACATTTAGAGTTCCAATACTAGTTGACATTGTTGTTTGAGAGCATACAGGAGAGATAGTTAAGTGTCATATCGACATATTGTGCATTATTTTGTGATTACGAAAAAACAAAATGGCGGAGAAACCGATTTCAGAGATAGAAGGATAAGGGTGCTGCTACGAGAGGAGAGATCAATTAGAATCTTGAGTGAATAGAGCGTAGCAATGACGAAGGTCTCGGGATACAGTCAGGCAAACGGATGGGGCGAAGATGAAACGCCCAATAACACAAAGGGGGACGAGCTCCCTAGGATGTTCCCCCATTTCGCATACACTCCTTTGATCCAGAGAGCCAGTTCCGAACCCACAACCCTCTTGCTTAGCAGACATCCCGGGGTTAGTAAGGAGGGAGCCCCTCCCCAGGGTCTAAATCCACCATTATATCAAAAAGCAGGGTTGCAGTGGAACACGTTGGAATATACAGTAAAGCACTACTATTGACACTACTGTAAAAGAAAACTCGTAGAATTGGGTGGATTCGAACACTCATAACCTCAATTGAAGCAATGGGAAGGGTGCAGAGGATACCGAACACCTCCCCATGGGGACACGAGGAGACCCCCCAGCGATCCAAAACCAAACTATAGGATCGGTCAAACCCCTGCTGGGCCTAACGCCACTCAACAACAGACAAGCGTCCTCACAGGGGAGCTATGGGAGGAAACACCAACGAAGGAGCTCCAGCAGGACAGAACAACTTAAATTACGGGTTCTTACCAACGGTGGACGATGCCCCACCTCTCTTATTACGCAGGGGCGTGCCACCTGGTAATTACACATGCCTAAGACCAACCACATACCTTACCGGAGTGTGGCACGGTTACCCTATATGCCTCCAAACCAATGGAGCCCCTATTACCCAACTAATCTGTTTAACACCGCTTTCCCAACGATTCCCGTAAATTTGAAATTATTTGGCAAACATCTGAAAACAAGAACATGGAAAGGATTCTTGTACCCAGACTTCGTCACTTCTTTGAATGAAAAGATAGATGCTTTAGGCCCACTAACTGAAAGCCAAAAGATCACTTTTGCAAAGTCTGCAATATCATCCGATCAGAACAGCGAAGCCAGAAAAATACTTCTCAGAGAAACTTAGTTTTTCAAAATTCACAGATTAGAAGATTTCTCGCCTCAGTTTTAAAAAAATTTGCCTAGCACGGAGGAGAGGAAAACGAATTTTCGAATCTGGTTTGGACTTCTTGCGAGGACAGAAGAGAGAGGACTCAATCTTCACTGATTTTGTGCTAGAATTGAAAGACCGGTTACGAAAGTATCAGAGCCGCACCTTCACGATCTGGATGATAAAGCAATGTTCAATTCAAGGCAAATAAAACATTTTGGTTACAGGGAAGATCATTCAAAGTAAATGAAAGAAGGATGGAGAGAGATTACGAGAGAAGATCCTTAGAGTGTTTGATACAGAGATGAATTTAATGAATTGATTAGAAAAGTCTCTCATATTCAAATGGAAGCTTTATTAAAGATGAGGAATAGAAGGCCAATGAGGTCCGCACACTAGAGGTGTTCCTGGCCAAAGGAAGGAATCGAGAAGATGCCAGAGAGTTGGAGTTATTAATTCATACTGAACAAAAGGGAATCATTTAAGCCAAGGTATGAGGAGAAAGGAAAGGGAGGAGGTGAGAATCATATACAATATTCTGAAGATAGAAAATATTTTGAATTCAATATATGTAATCCTTTCAAAGAAAAGAAGAAAAAAGACTGCAAGAGAAAGTTCAACAATTTTTCAAGAGTTCATGAAAGAATATGTCCGCCCAGGAGTAAGAGAAATCTGTGTGCTTCTTTTGATGAGACGGTGGTTCATTGTCCCAAAGGATGCCGCTGGGAAATGGACCTACTGCCGAGAAGTATGGCAGTTACCATCGAAGTGGGTCGCACACCTAGTGATAGAGGAGCACCGCCCCTGGAGACCTATTCCAGAAACCCTGTTTGATTGTTTCACTTCCATACAATAGCAACAACTTGATAGGACAAAGGGGATAAAGCGAGGAAGCTAGAGTTACAACCAGACAAGCGAGGCCTAGGACCCTTTTCCAAAGCAAAAGGGAAGGTACAAGCCTGCCAGATGGGAGGTTAAAAGACAAACGGCGATAGCAGTATATATGGCTGAGGAGCCAGACGAAAGATTTTTAGAAAATAAAAAACTGGAAATTTTGTTTAAGATGAACAAACTATGCTATGCGCTAAAGGATAGGATAGAGAAAGAAAATTTTTGGAATCGGGCGAAGAGAGGAGACGTGTGAGAAGAAAGTTTAAAGAAAGAGCGAAGAGATGGGAAGCTAGGCGAAATAAGCAGAAAGGAAAAGAAGTCGTACAGCACAACCTTTTAGGCTGGGACGGCACTTTTACACGAGTTCTATCTTGCTCCGATCATGGAGTGTAGTAAAGGAGACTGAGACCAAAGTTTTTGGTTGACACGGATCTAGCGTTGAAGTATTGTCACGCCGCGGCTCAAACAGTTGGAAAAAAAGAGGGAAACTATCAAAGGTAGCCTCGGAAGACTACGATTTTAGTAGTACAGGGGAAGTGAACGTTAGCCAAACGGTATTTGAAGGGAGAATTACAGATTATATCTTCGCCTGCATGAAAAACATTACCTCACTACATTCCAAGTGAGTGATATAGATGGAGAAAATAGTTGGGATATTCTTTGGGTAGCAACGTTTTGTCTAACATTCCCATAACTTTAAATTTCTTCTCTTGCCAAAATTCTATCAAGGAGCGGAGAGGTTTAGACATTCCGATCTCCCGATCCACAAGGAATTGTATATTGGTTAGAGTATTTTTAATGGGAATCTTTAAACGAATAAGAAACCTTAGAAAGGGAGGAGCATTCGCCCCAGGCCCGAGGGCCTAGGGGGGGGGAGAAACAAAGGATTCGAACCAATATTTTCGCAAACCACCCGCACATGTGGGAATAGCATCTTTTTCCCTAGGGACCAGCCTTGCCAGCTAAAAACGCACGCAAAGCGGAACAGCATCTTTTTCGTAGGGAGGCTGCCTTGCCACGTTAAAACGTACGCACGCGGATAAGATCTTTTTCGATAGGGAGGCCGCCTGGGTCAGTTAAAAACGTCACGCCCGCGGTTGATCTCATTCCTATCGGAAGAACAATCTGTCTTCGTCCCAAGGGGGAGAGAGACAGCTCGTCGCGAAATTGATAGGCAGCCAGTGGTGGGGCCTATACAGGGAAAAGAGACAGGGGAACTGCTTGAAAGGAGAGCTCAAGGGGGCCAGAACAAGGATGGAAAAGGGACAAAAGTGGGCATTCCGGGAGCCCACCCCTCACTCATCGCAACGCTGATTCCAGAGGGGCCAGATCCAAATTCAAGCACACTCCCTCAGATGTGAAAGAAAATTTGGGCCAATCCGAAGATTTGGAAGTTTTAGAGAGAAATGACCATGAAGAAGATGGCCATTTGATGATTGATGAAGAAATTAAGATAAATTTGAAGGTAATTGAGAAGACTGTTTTGCCTAGTCAATCATGCGGATATCTAAAGCTCCGACCTGAAACTCAAGACAATTTTGAACTGGAGCGGAAGTGCATAATGACACCAGCTTTCTCAAAAGGACCATTGTACGTCGCGAATACAATCAGTCCGGTGAGGGATAACGCTGTTATCCTCAGTTACATAAACTTGAGTGACCAACTGTTTTGTTTGCACAAAGGTGTGGAACTAGGAGAAGGGTATCCGATTATTAGCAAACAAAAAGAAAGAAGCACAGACGAAAGAGGACACCAGAGAACAGTTTTGCTAATGTAGCCACTGCTCAAAAGGTCTTACAAAGACAGAGTTAAGGAGGGTATTAACAAGAATATTGAAGATTAAAATTCAAAAGAAGAAACAGAACAACTGTCTTTCTAGCAAAGCAGAAGTATCTGGAGGAATTGCCTAGAGCTCCTCATGGACTACCATGATTTATTGGCACTAGATGATGATGCTGTCCAAGTCTTGTCCCACTCACAGAAATTTAAGATTGAGCTGTTTACCGATGCCCGAGAAAGTCTTTTTCCGGTAAACCATTACAGAGATCTACCGCCAGGACTTGCAGGACATCCACTGATTTCACCGATTCCGCACTGAAAAAGAGGTACATCAAGCAGGCGGTTACAGCCCCCATTGTCACATACTCGTAGGTGGCAAAGAAAAACAGATACGAACAAAGAGAAGAATGCATGAAATTCGGATTACAGGTACCTTCAACTCCCATAGCATCAGGGACGGTAGTTTCCTTCTGCCTTCAATCGACGAGATTTATTTACGAATGCCCTAGCGGGTGATACTGGTATTATACATCCGACTAGATTATTGGACAATGTCATACAACGCCTTGGAGATAGAAGAGGAGACGCAAAAATTGATGGCATTTAGGACGAGGAAGGGCCTTTGGTGTCCCACTCGCTTGATGTTCGGGCATAAGAATGCTCCTAGCATTTATGCCCGCACAATGACAATGGCCTTAAATCATCTTCTAGGGCCTGTAGCACAAGTCTATCTAGACGACGTATTGGTGCTAGGAAGGAACGTGCCAGAACACTTTGAAAATATTTGAAGAAGTGCTCACCGCTTTCAGAGAAAATAATTGTATAAAATTATCTAAAATGTAAGAATTAAAATCAGCCGTTTTTGTACCTGGGATCAAGATAGGAAGACATGGAATTAGCCCAGATCCGGCCAAGGTAGAAACAATGAAGAGTTTTGTCCCTCCTACAAATGTGAAGGAGACACAGAGCTTACTTTGGTTTCTTCTATTATTTTCGCTTCCTCCATAAAGGACTTCGCCGCCGGTAGCACCAACCCTGTACATCTCGATAAAGAAAGATGTCCTTTCCTTGGACGAAAAATCAAAACAAGCTTTCGACACTTTGGAAAGAGAAACTTCGGTGGTGCAGCACAACTAACTTTCCTGATTACAGCAAGGAATTCTTCGTGACAAAACGCTAAGCAATTACGGATAGGAGGGTGTTGTACAACTGACAGAGAAAGGGAAAGGAAGCCCTTATTCTTTCGTGTCCGGAACTAAGGGGCAGTGAGTTACTATGAATACGACTCGAAAAAGGAATGTGTTTAAACGTGGTGTTCTGCTTGCAAAGTTTAAGAACACCATCTTCGGTATAAAGTCACTATCATCACTGACAACCAACCTCTCTGCTTATTTTTTAGAAATAAGCAGCAGACCGGCCGTTTAGCTAGATGGAATCTACTTAGTAAAACAGTTTCTCACCCAACCATGTGTACAAAAAAGGAAGAATAACGTGCCCTGACTATTTGAGTAGGCTCGGCATGCTAACCGGTGGTTTTGTTTTTTCTCGGTCAAAGAAATACGAAAACAGAGAAAGCAGACGAAAGCAGGAAAACAAGCGAAAAGTTCCCTCGAATAGATTTCGCTTTGAGTCGGGAAATTTCTCAAGGGACACAGAAATGTCCCCTGTAGAAAATTGGGTAAAATGGCGAAAAGAGAATCCCAGAACACACCCACATTATCTTAAAAAAGGCATCTTAATTACGCTGTGTGGAGCAAACCTTTAATCTTGTACATTGTTCCGGTAGTTATAGAATTACAGTATGATGATAGACCAGTGCCAGGTTCACTAGCTAATGTGGACCCACGGAGTCAGCAAAGAACTGAAAAAGAGTAGAGGAAAATACTATTTCCTGCATTCAAAAGTTTAGTTAGAATACTGGTAATGTGTGTCATGCGCTAGAACTACAGGGTCCTAGACCCCTATAAGCAATATCAATCATGGACCCTTTGCTACACCCCTTTCTCGCGACGTTCATGTTGACGTATTGGGATTGCCTTCTTGTACAGGAAATCAGGAGCCAAATACAATCTTAGTATTTTCGCGACGTTTTGACACGTAGGTGTCCGAATTAGTGCCTTTGCAAGAGCCGTAGAACGAGCGAGGAATGTGCCAGAAGCCATTTGCAAGGAGAGGGTCATATGTGGATAGTGCCCCTTCAACTGCTTTGTCTCTGACACATGCCTTAGGAATTTACGAGCCAGTGTTTAAAGATTATGTAAGGCGTGGAGGATAAAGAAGATAGAAATTTTGCCTTACAAAGCATCCCAAAATGGTGTTGTAGAAAGAATAAGATTGCTGATAATATGAATCTTCTTGCGACACTACTTGAATGCAACACCAGATTGGATAAATACCTGAGGCTTTGCCCACAATCGCATCAATTCCGCTATAATCATTAAGGGCTTTCCCATTTTCCTTTTGCATGGGTATATAAAAAGGCTCCCTTACGAGACCTGATTATGTATCACCCTTTGTGAATAAGTCAGAGAAAATGAGATTCATTTTCGGCGAGTAGATCGATAGTTAGAGAGGATTCGTTATATAAGAGATTTTGGCAAAGAGAAGTAGAGCGGAGACACAAAACTTTGGAGAACCAACATAAAAGGGCCCAAAAAAGAGAGTTTAAAATAGACGAATGACTACGTTTTTCGATTAAGAGCAGTCAACCACCCCAATTCAAAGTTTTCCAAAGTTAATGTCCAAGTTTGAAGGGCCAGTAATTGATCCAATGTTTTAAGAGGAGCCTTAGGCAAACTGATGGGTATGTTGGTTTAGATTCAGCCGAAGCCATCCCGTGCCATGGCGGACATGCCAAGGTGAATCCCGGCAGAAGGTGGTCGAGGCGTGGTCACATTTTGACTTTATGAATGATGAAGTTTTGGAATCCCCACGCGGTGGAAGAAATGTTAAGCTCCCAAAGAACAAAAAAGGGGAAGAATTGAGGAAAGACAACAGAGAAGCGACCACCAGGGTGTTCCTTCGTGAGGAGAGAAGGAGAAGAGGAGAAGAGGAGAGGAAGAACGAAAGAAGCAGAAAGAAGGCGAGAAGCAGAGAACGAAGAGAATAGAAGAAGTAGTGAAAGTGGCAAAGGACTTCCTCACTCCACAGATCAAGATGGTCTTCCCAAATGCTTTTCCAAATTCCATAAGCGCCACAAAATTCAGTCCGGGAACAGTGAGGTGTGGTGCGAGTGCGCGAGTGCGCGCCGGAGATCTCAGCATGAATACACAAGCTCTTACTCTTTCCCGCCCACCCTCGAGCCGGTACCGGTTGTAGAGCGAGATTCTTGAGCGCATCCAGACTGTCCCGATGCACAAGCGGGAGCCGGGGTGAGTGAGGAAAGTGAAAAGCCCGTGGAAGAAGAGATAGCGATGAGATGTAGAAAGAAGAAGAGTATACAGCGAGTGTAGTTCGGTCGAAGAGCGCGTCCGACAGGTGATTTAAGTGTTTCACTCGCCTTAAAATTGACCTCCCAAAAACGGGCGCGGTCCAACCCTGCGGTCGGAAGAAAAAAGAGGTTTGACCATCTTTGATCCCTATTGCAGCAAGGGATTTCCCTAGAACAGCCCTGTTTTTCAGAAAGATTTCTCAGACCACCGCGACAGCGAAGGGGAGGAGTGATGAGCGGGGTGGTGGGTGGAGCCCATCCAAGAACAAATTCCCCTGTGAAATCTCCGACTTCCCAGATAAAAGATGGCGACTTACCCCCATTCCCCGTCGTTAGGAGTGTGTGTGCTGTGGAGGAGTTTGCGATCGCCAGATAACAGAACGGATCCCTCTAGTTACAGGCCCGAAGTAATGGCTGCTGGTCACTGGTCTAGAGGAGTCTACACCCGAGTTACCCGAAGTCAAACAAGGATGAAAGAACAACAAGCCTTACAGCAACAGCCCGAGGAAGTGACACACGGAGCTACGCGAAAGACTCCTGTCCGGGCCTCCGACCTGTGAATTGGATTTTGGAACACACCAGTCCGTGGGAGGGAAAATTCGGTGATTTGCGCTCCGGTTATTAGTTTCATCCCAATTTTGTAGGTATACTTCTGTATGTTCCTAGATTTAAGATAAGAATTTTTCTTTAGTTGTGATAAGAATGGATTCTTCTATTCTGTTAGTCTAAGCAAGAACACTTTTTAATTTTAGAAGCTTGATGAAAGTAACATTTCGGCTTTCGCGTCCTTACTGAATGTTTTTTTTATTAGTTAAGAGAATACTTGGTGGTTGAGGAAAACCCTTAGACTGGATTAGACGACGATCGTTCATGAAGTTTTAGAGAAAAATTAGGCTTGGATTAGTACATATCTTAAAAAGTTAAGAAAATAAGTCGGATTGAATACATTATTCATAAGCAAGAACTGTCTAATCTTAGATTTAGATGTAAACTTCGATTAGATGCTTTGAGAATGAGTTTAAGTTCGGAGACGGTAGGTTTGTAGGGCTGGCGATTTGTTTGTAGAGAAAGAGAGAAGGGCCTTTAAAGAAGGTCGATGGTTTTCGCGACTGTGCGGAATGAAGGGCGGACCAGAGCAATTTTTATACGAAAATAAATACAAAAATTAGGAAAATCCAAAAAAGACTGTTTCTATTAGAAAAGACAAAGAAGAAATAAGTAAGTAAGGTACAGTATAGACCAGCTAAATTAGTAATAAGCAACTGACAGTAAGTAGAGTGGGAGAGGTGAATTTAAAACGAAATTAGAAAGTAAGCAACTAAGTAAATAACTAGTAAGTAAGTAAGTAAATAAAACTAAACTAGTAAAGTAAACAACTAAGTTTATAGAAGAGGGCTCACTTTTATTCTTAAGCTTTTTGACTTTTAGATTTTTAAGGTCAACTTAACTCGTTTGGATAGTCTAAGAAAATCATTTAGTGGGTGTGAGTGAAGAAGGTGTTGAGAGCTAACCAAGAGATGTGTGTGAGAGAAGTGGTGAGTGTAAGCATATTAGGACCTTTAAGTTTATTTCAAACCAAGGAGAAAAGTATAAGAGTGATTAATGATTTCAGAAAATGAATTCGGAATACCAGAGGCTTTGTGCTACTCATCATCGTCGATCACAGGCGAAAGCGAATTCGTCATAATGAAAAAAAGAAAGACGAAGATTCTACTGGATTTATTTCTATATCCGTACGGAGAAGTTGAACTTCAGGTAGAAGGAGTACCTCGATCTTAGTATCGCCTGGTAGATGTCCTCCAGACATTAAAGGAAGACAATCATCAAGACGGGAGAGGCTAGGAAGCTAGTAAGCAGACGTCAGAAGATGCATTCTGCGCATCTGTTGAGAAAGTGGTGTTTAGAAGTTTCGACAGCGATGCAAAGGGCTCACAATGGGAGATTCAAGGTTAATGACCATCCGAGGTAAAGAGTGGGTAGGCCCAGAAACTGAAACGAAGTAAGTGAAGTTGCGCGTGGAGTGGCTGGCGAGAGAAGGAGAGACAGGCGGCGTTATGTGTGGGGAGGACGTCTCGACATCTTTTTGGCGACTGCTACGATAAACAGGTACAACTATTCGAAAGAAGATCAACATCTTGAGGTTATTATGCCTCTACCTCAAACTTATTGATTAGTAACTAAAAGGACAGTTTGAAAGCGGATACTCCAGACTTAATAACTTTAGGGAATAGGGTTGTACAGAAAATTAAGAATTTCAGGGAATAGTCTAAGTGCTACGCACCACATAATAAATCAAATTGGAGCATCGGGCATTAGTAAATCTAATTGAACAAACAGTTCATAAACATGCCAACCAAATCCACCAAGTTTTTAGTGATAATATGCACTCCAATCGCTGTAAAACAGGAATAACAGAACCCTGTTCGCAACTTTATTGGTCTGCGAGTGTGTGGAGTCGGTGGTGTGGTGGTGAGAGAGAGTGAGAGCAAGAAGACATTAACAACTTCACGTCGAGTCATTCCTCTAGAAACGAAAACCTATCAAACTTTTCTAACCTATTCTTTGGACTATCCAATCTGCAGCTAGCCCCTATGAACTAATCACTTAATTGCCTTTTTTCAGTTTAGAAAATTTTCATCTCGTATAAGACCTGTATTTGCCTTTCCCACTCATCTTTTTTTTTGAATCAATCTTTAGTTCGAGCTATGTACAACGACCCAAATAATGGCTTCTTTGTGAATTATGGGAATCGGAGATACACCTATCTTAAAGAATCGGCACAGATTCTCTGTCGACATGGTAGGCCAATGTAGCATTTTGCCCCTCAGGTCGCCAAGTGTTTGCTTCCATTGATGACCAGTCTTGTTTACTATCTGTTAATGCTTGGGAAAGTGTGATGAGTGTGTGTGTGCGATGGCGTGTTGCGAGATGTGGCTAGTAGAAACCTTGATACTGTCGCTTGTAGGGACACTTCACCCTTATTCTTTTTCAGAAAAAAAACTAGGGCTTCAATCGCATGTGAGAAGAAACCAAATTCTATCCAGCATGTCTATGACTATGTCTTTTAGCTCTATTCCTCGGTGAGTGTGTGTGTGCGTGTTGTGGTGAGGAGTTCAGTTTAAGAACCCGTATTGCACTTTGAAGAAGACATTGACCTTTGCTTCGTTTAATTTCTTGGATTTTGTCACGTTTTATTCAGACTGTCTTAGTAGTACGTTGCCTTACCTAACATTTCTTCTGTTTTGTTCCCTAAGTTTCAAAGAATTCAAACAGGAATGAATTCAAAGATTGGAATCAATGTAATCAAACGATTGCTCCTTTGTACACCGTTATTTTCCCCAAAGTTAAATTCGATCGCATACGGATGTGGAGGAGAGGACTCGTGAGACGATCGTTGTCCTCAGTAGTTGTTGTCATTGGCATATTTCGTTTGATTTTGGACTAAAAGAGTTTCTTGCAAGTGTGTGCGGGATGCCAAGGGTACCCAGTTCAGAAATGAAGGAGGAGGTGCGGCGAGAGTTGCGAGTATGGAGAGCAGGCGTGAGAGTGTGAGGCTATCAAACTGACCTGAAGAGTGCTCCTGTTGAGAGTGACTTGGTTCGAGATTAAGATCTCGACCCAACTCCCCAAATCTCTGGTCCAACGGGGTGGTGCGGTGTGCGAGAGTCGATGCTTCTCGTAACACGTCGAGCCTGATTACTGGCTCGGAAAATCAAAGTGAGTGTGTGAGTGAAAATCAATCGCTTTAAGTAAGCTTTCCCGGGGAGGGGAACCTTGTGTAGTGACGTCATGGGGTACGGCGTGTTGAGAATGGTATTCAGCATTGTTAATTAGTATTCCAGCATTTTGAATAGGATTCAAAAGATGAACTGTATGAGAAGACGTTTTATTGTGGAATCAATCGAGGAAAAAGTCGCTTAGGAACAAACATTTCCCGCCCGTAAATGCGACGCATAATAATTCTTGTACGGCCTTGTAATGCCTGCAGTGTTGGTTTGACTCATTGCAAGCCTGCAAAGACGCCCTCAGTTCCTCGTAGCCTTGTAAACTGTTGAGATTGTTTGTGGACAAGTGTGGAGTTGAACGATCTTTATCCTTTACTTTAATATAGGTAGTAGGTGTGTGTGTGGTGTGTGTGTGTGAGTAGTGTCAGGTATATGTATATAAATATATTATATATATATATATATAATATTATAGTATATATAGTAGTGTGTGGGTGTGGTACTATATTATATATATAGTTATATATATTATATGTATATAGATATGAGTGTACGATAATATAGTGTGTGTGGTGTGTAATAGTATATGATAGGTAGCTGTGTGTGTATAGGTATATAAATATTTCTCGGTGGTATGTGTTCCAGTTTACCTGGCTCGAAAATAATAAATTATGGTGAGTATATATTATTTACTATGGTATAGTATATATTATAATATTATAGTATATATATAGGGGGGTGAGTGGATATATTATTATATAGTATATAGTATATATAATATATATATATATATAGTATATATTTATATATATTATATTATCTATATCGTAGTAGGTAGGTAGAGTGGGGTGTTGGTGAGTGAGTGCGGGGGGTAGGTAGTAATACTATCTATATTTATTTGTACCTAGATTAGTATAATTATAGATTCTAAATGTGATATTATAGCCGGGATGTTTTTAATGTAAATCTTTACAGAAATAGTAAAAACATTTTATGTAATTTGAAGGAAATTCAAGATTTCGTAGCTGAGTCGAGGGAGTAGAGGCGTTGCGTAAAGGTATGGATGTCAGTTTCAGCTGACCTTTGAGGTATGGTTCGCATATCATTATTACCAGTTTATGTGTATTAATTGGTGTATGGCGTGTGAGATAGATATTATGTGTTGATAAATATGTAATAGAAGCGTGAGAATCGTGAGTGAAATGTAGGATGATTGATATGGAATAAGAAAATTATTTAAAATGTAGCAGTGTGTATGTATTATTTTTATGTTAAAAAACTGCTAATCATTTCAACCCTATATCGTTTATGCAATTATGAAAGTGAATTAGCGATTATGTGAATGCTTTTCTTATTTGATGTGAACTGTGTGTGTGTGTGTGTGTGAGGTGGTTTCTTATTAGAATGTAATATTTTATAAGGCTCTCGTTTGATGGGATATTGTGTTTATATGAAGTTGTCGTTATGAGATGGGTTGTGCTGTGATACCGCCGTGTGGCAGATAAAAGTTTGCTAAGGAAGAATTTACTTCCCAATGCCCTCTAGCCCGGAGTAAATTGAGTTAATAAGGTCAATAAGTATTTAATCATTACCCTATACCATATATATATATATGTGAGGTGCGTATATATATATATAGTATAATAGTATCTTCATAGGTAGGTGTGGTGGGTATATATATATATATATATATATATATATTTATATGAGTAGTATATATATATATATATTATATATATATATATATAGTAGTGATGTGAGTGTGCTATATATATAAATACTAGTGGTGGTGTGATGTGAGTGGTGGTGTGGTGTGTGTGTGTGGTGCTAGATATATACTATATATACGTAGGTATAGTATGGGTATATTATATTGTATATATGGTGGTGTGAGTGTGGTGTGAGTGGTATCGTGTATAGTATATATATAGGGTATATAGTATATATAGTTATATATATTATATATATATAATGAGGGAGGGTGGTGTTCTAGGTGTTATATATATTAATAGTATATATACTATAGATATTCAATGATGAGTTTAATTAGTATATATATTATATCTGGTATAGTTATATATCGTATATATGGGTAGGGTATATAGTATATTAGGTAATATAGCTAATAGGTGAGTGTAGTGTGAGTGAGTGGTTATATATATAGTATTAATATATAGGGTGTGAGTGATATATATATGTACTTATATATATATATATATAGGGTGTGGTGAGTGGTGCGTGTGTGGTTAGTTATATAACTATATATATAAGGTGGTATTATACTATATAATATATTATATAAGTTATTAAATTCTAAGTTAGTATAGGATTAGAGTGGTGAGTGTGTGGGTGTGTATATATATCTATATATATAATATTAGTAGTATATATTATATAGTGATATTATGTACGTATATATCGGGTGTGGTGTGAGTGTGCTGTGTGTGTGTGTATTATATAATATATATACATAATATATTAGGGTGGGGTGGTGAGGTAGTCGATATATTAATATATTTATAGTATTAATACTATTATATCTTATTGATAATATAATTAGGTGGTGTGTGTTGGTGATATATATATATTTATATAAATATTTAAGTATATATATATTAACTGCGCATTAAATGAATCATTTTATTTTTTAGTTTTAACATATATAATTTTTTTTAATTTTTATTTTTATAGTAATTTTTGGATTTGTTATAATTAATAAATATTCTATATATATAAATAATAATATATTATATTAGATAATAATATATAAATAATATTATATTTATTACTTATCATTATTATATATACATATAAATTTAATTGTATAATTATAATATAATTTATATATCATTATAATATACTATATATTATTCATATATATATAATATATATATATATATATTATATATTAATATTAATATATATGATATAATATTATATAATAATAATATATATACTTATAAATATAATTATAATATTATATATATTTATAATTATATTATATACATATTATGAAAATTTAAAATATAATAAATAATTTATTAATATAATTTAAGTAATACTTTAATTTCTTCTTATTTACCTTACTATTATATCCCTCTTAATAATATATATATATTAATTATAATTTAATATCTAGAACCTAGTAAAAGAATAAGGTATATATTAATAAATATTAATATATATAGTATATATAGAGAAAGTTTATAATACAGTGTGGATCCAAGAACTTTTGATGAAGCTTTATAAAATAAGCTTAGATCAAACAGTAAATAATATGAAATCAACATAATATAGATATAATCTTATATTTTAATAAATAAATCAATTACTTAACTAATATAATAATGATATATATTTTATAATATTAATATATTATTATATATACTATATTATATTATATTAATTAATCATATATATATAATATATATATATTTATATATAGTATAATAGAATAATATAGAATACTATATAATATAAGTACTTATAAATAACTAATTTTTTTGTAACATAATATATATTTATTATATTATATATAATATTATAAAATACTATAAAATATAAATAATAATAAACATATATATATATACTATTATTTATATATATATATATAATATATACTTTATATTATATTAATAAGAACAATAATTGTTATAATTTATATATTTATATATATAATATATATATTTATATATATAATATAATATATTTATAATCCCTTTTGAATTTAGTAATTATAATATAACATTAGCCATTTATATTAAAGATATACTTATAAAATGGTAATAATATTAAATATGACATTTTAAATAATCCGTTTTATTATCAAAACTGAACTTCTAAAGAGTAAATGTTTATACTCTTTAAAAGTTCAGTTTTCTAATAAATCATAATTATAATTTGTATATAATTATAATTATAGCTTTATTTATAGCTTTATTATGTTTTATAATTTTATAAGCGATGTTTATAGCACAAAGAATTCCCCCCTCCATGTTTGACTAAGGAACGTAATTTAAAAATTAATATTATAATTGGATCATTAAAGACATTTCATTTCTTTCATATCTAGAAAATCACATTGTAATTTATTATTAATCAGGTAAATAACAACAAAGTATAAATAAATATTTTTAGATGGCAAATAATATAAGCTTTATTGTTTGTTGATACTTGAATTAACAGTATTCAATATTTTTTATTTTAGATGACTTTCTTTTCTCCTAATATATCATGTGTCTGAAAAAGGTTTAATAACCTTTCCTTATATGTTAACCTTCTCTTGTGCCTTGTAGTTTTGAACCATTTATATATAAAATATAATAAAATATTAAACCAATATAATAAAAACGGGTTTTGGCCCTCAGTGTAGATATATTCGGCACATATTTAAGAAAGGAATATTAAACGTATATAATCAAACAGGTTTTGATACTTATAGATATTTGGCAGATATTTAACAAAGGAATATTAAGCGTGTATAATAAAAACAGGTTTTGATACTTAGTGTAGATATTCGACACATATTTAACAAAAGAATATTAAACCTTTATAAGAACAGGTTTTGATACTTAGTGAAGATATTCGACACATATTTAAAAAAAGAATATTAAACCTGTATAATAAAAACAGGTTTTGATACTTAGTGTAGATATTCGACACATATTTATCAAAGGAATTTTATGCCTGCATAATAAAAACAGGTTTTGATACTTAGTGTAGATATTCAATACACGTTTAACTAAAGAATATTAAACCTGTATAATAAAAAGTTTTTGTTACTTAGTGTAGATATTCGACACATATTTAAAAAAGGAATATTAAACCTTTATAATAAAAACAGGTTTTGATACTTAGTGTAGGTATTCGACACATATTTAACAAAGGAATATTAAGCATGTATAATAAAAACAGGTTTTGATACTTAGTGTAGATATTCGACACACATTTAACAAAGGAATATTAAACCTGTATAATAAGAACAGGTTTTGATACTTAGTGTAGATGTTCGACACATATTTAACAAAGGAATATTAAACCAGTAAAATAAAAACAGTTTTTGATACTTAATGTAGATATTCGACATATTTAACAAAGGAATATTAAACATGTATAATAAAAACAGGTTTTGATACTTAGTGTAGAGATTCGATACATTTAACAAAAGAATATTAAACCGGTATAATAAAAAGTTTTTGATACTTAGCGTAGATATTCGACACATATTTAACAAAGGAATATTAAACCTGTATAATAAAAACAGGTTTTGATACTTAGTGTAGATATTCGACGCATATTTAACCAAGGAATTGTTTCAGTTAAAAGAAGAATTGTCCACTGAAGTTACATCAAAAATAATTGAAAGGGTTGAACAGGAAAACACAAAATCAAGGGTGACTGACATGGAGGACATGGAGAGGAGATTATTTGACGCTGCTAAAATCAATACTACATATATGGAAAATAAGGTATTTTGTGTTATACTTATAATTTTCCTAAAGATTAATTAAAGATCTTCTCTAATATTTTTTT
>JABUQX010069853.1:35000-46320 GCA_015478945.1 Trachelipus rathkii | reverse complement strand
CTTCTAATACACACCAATCAACTCCCCGTACCTTTATAACATAGGGGTAGACCCTAAATTAGGTGTATTCATGAATGTAGGATATTAACGTGCTTAGAAGCTAGAAGCCATCATGTGCCAGCTGGTGTCGTGCTAGAAATTTTGCGTCCCAAATCTGTTAGAACTGAATAGGACTACAAATGTGCTAAAATACTGGAATAACAATCGATGAAAAGCTGACATTTAAAGAACATTATTAACAAACTAGTTAGCAGACTGTCGAGATACATGTATATACTAATAAAATTAAAAAATATTGTACTTCTTATCATTTCTTGGGAAAATATACTATGCACTAATACACCCCCACTTAATTTACTGTCTTCCTATCTACGTTACCACAAGTAATTCAGTAATTAACCCTGTAATTGTAACCCAGAAAAGCGATCTTATTCGCCTAATTAGCAAACAAGAGATTTTTACAGCCACAACAACCATATCAAAAACCTAAGATATTGCAGTTTCCAAAGACTTGTTTAAATATATTCACTCTGAAAGAGACACATTATAAATTTTATCCATAACAGTGTTTCTATCTGGCAAATTTTCATTCAAACCCAGCAAGGCGCGAAGAAAAAATCAAATAAATTCAAAAATATATAAAATACACCAAGACTGTGACTAGAACTCCATCCGTTCTGTCGGTGCATCTCAACTGATTCTATTCCAATACACCCAACATACAAGGGAGGATCAGCTACACGAGCGCATAGCCGACTCTTAAATCATCACACAGAGAAATCCTCACAATAACCAAGACACTACAACATACATATCTCCGAAAAACTCGTCTACCAATATACATATTTACCTACGCTATCATGATCATATTTAAACACTTAATACGCTTCGTAATACATCCTCAATAACATCAGAGTTTTTCTTTCTAATAATACTCATAATCACTAATATCCTCATGTCTCAGATTTTCATAAACCTAGGAGATATCCTCACCAAATCAATTACAACTACCCCACTTATTCCATCCGTTTATAAAACTTTCTCTCAATATGGTGATTTTATTATTATTATTGCTTTTCTATCATCATTATTATTAATTATTAATTACGTTAGATTATATTCTGCTCTTACATTCATTATTCTTCAGTCTCAATACATTAAGCTCATTTTCAACTTATTTCTAAAATCTGCTTTCATTTTCATTTTTATTATCTATTTCACTATACATTCACTCCTTAATTATCACTCTTCTTTTATTTTTCATCCATGATCTCTAATCTCATGTCAATATAAGTTATTTATCATTTTCTCATTAACTTCTATTATTACTCCTAACAATCTTATTCAATATTAATTTCCTTCCCAAAATAACTCTTCTATCTCAAATCCTCTAAATAATATATTATTCCTCTCTATAATCTCTTCATTATTCTATTACATTCCTACTCTATGGCTTATATGAGATATCTAGTCCGAACTTTCTCTTTTATAATATACTTATATTATCTATTTTTCAGCTTTTCAAAACCTGTTGCACTCACTTAGTCCCATCATAGAATTCACCTTCTATATTGCAAAATTCCTACACTCATATCACTTCTTCAAATCCTTTTTTTTCTCACTTTTATTAATTATTTTATACCTACCTCATTTAAATCTATTTCTAAATACTCACATTCTCATTACATAATATCTTTTCTAATAAATTGTTCTTCAGTAAGTATAATGATATTTCAATTTATCTATATCACTAGTATGTCATCTTGAACACCACACTATTACTTTATAATCTGGGAAAAATATCATTTCATAGTTACATACATATCATATCTCGACTCTCATTCTTAGAGATCTCGTATCTGATCTTGGTTTATTAAATGTCATTTTTGACTTATTTTATCCTCCTATAATAGTCTCATATAATATTATCTCATAAAACTTGATATTATGACTCTGACTTTTTATTATCTTTTTAGTCAGTTTCTGAATAAGCATTATAGCTCACACAACCTACTTATTCCTCTTTTCACTCTACTGGTCATATCTAGTATTATTATATATACCTTTACCTCAGATCCATTTTCTGTATTATTATTAAAAATTTCTCATATATCTCTGTATTAATATCTAATAACTTTATATATACTACGTTATTATTCTGAAACTACACATATCATTAGATAAATACTTATTCATTTACACAGTTCATTTTGATCAGACTTTAGTGATAATCTCAAATATCAGTAAAACTCTATCAATAACGATTAATATATCCATTAAGTGATTTTTGCACTAGTCACTCATATCTGTAACTTATTCCATAGACTCTATCTAACTCTTCTATATCCAACTATCAACCTATTGCTCATAAATACTCTTCACTCAACTGCTTCTTCCAGCTACTTTGCGTTTCACCATATATCTTTTCTAACTAAATCAGAACTAAACCTGATTCTTTATAAAGTTTTGTTCGTATCCAACTTATGTCGATAAACGCAGCAATTTCTGACTAATCCCCAAATATTCATCATACGCCTGGACTCAGCGCTTTCTCCTTTCGCCATAACATTTAACTTAAAAACCTTTTTGTCTCCTCACTTCATTCAAACCTTCCGGTAATTTTACTTTATCAACCATTCATCATACACCCAATCCCTTTTCTTCTCAATATCACCAGCAAACACCACAGTATTCATTCTCTCTCGAAATCTCTAATACAAAAACAGAATACAAACTACCAACTACATCACCAACCCTTTTACCTCTCACTCTCTTCTTTTTCCATCAGGCACCTTTGCATACATACCGAGGATTATTCAAATCATTATACCGTCAAATACATGCGCTATCCTTTTTACTCTATACTCGCATCATAACCATCCACCAGGAAACATGCTATTCTGGTTTTCATTCACACCCACATTCGTATTCCAACCTACTTTCACACTTACCACTTTATCCGTCTTCAAGGACCTATCCTCTAAAGCAAAAACTTCCACGCCTTTAACCAGTTTCACATCTACCTTCCCTAAATCATTCACATACATCTGACATGTTCCATCCTTATTCACCTTCTTCTCTATCATCCTTCGATCAGGATGAATAACTATCCCATTTGCACTCAAAAACTTATACCCCAATAACACATCATACTTTTCGTTCCTACTATCAATCACATAAAACTCACTCTCCTCCATGCCTATTCCTCCTATCTTAACGCTCTCTCTAAATTTAACTTCCACCGGTACCAACACATTACTAATTCCTTTAATATGACCCCTACCGACTTCTTTCTGATCTTCCCTTATATTCATCCTATCAATATGCTCCTTTATACACAACACTAACCATACACCCAGTATCAATCAAAGCACGAACCTCAATACCTCCACAATAAACCTTAATACTCATACATTCATTCACAGGACCAACTGAAAACACATCGACACTTACATCCCCTATCTGTGACAACCTAATCTCACCTGAGGGTTCACCAGTTGCAACCCTCAAGGCAACCCGTTTCCCGAATTGTTAATTCTTACCGGATTTTGTACAGTGTTCACCCCTACCTCACTCACATTTACATTCCTATTCAGTCCAACAGCCTGACCACTAACCGGTTGAACCGGACCACTAACACCAGTACCAAGACCTAGCACACCAGGATTAACCTGACCTACTCCGACTGGTTGCCTCACACTCCAACACATACCAGCCACATGCCCTATTTTCCCACATTTAGTAGTACAAGTGTTCTAGGGACCCGCACATCTAGAAAAATGCCCCTCGACACCACAATTCCCACATACCGGTTGCCTCGCTCTTACACCCTGAGAACAATCACGCACCCAATGATCCACCACCTCCACATCTCCTACACCCAGCCTCTTTGCTGGGTTCGTAACCATTCATGGTGCAAAGCCACCTTGCCCACAGCTAAAACAAGCACCAGTTGCCCATCTACATTCTGATATCATATGGCCCATCTTCCCACAACGAAAACACTTCACATCCCTATTTGCACTCACATTTTCTTGGTTTCCACGACCTCTAATCCCTTGACCCTGATTATACCCTTGACCTTGGTTATAGCCGCCATCGTTCCCTCTCGCATTCACATTTCCACCAACTTGACGACCAGCAAAATTACCCACACCTCCTACATTCACCTGTCTTTCCTCATCTCCAAAAACCACCAATAAAAATCTTCAAAAACTTCACCTAATTTACTTCATATAGAGGTTAGTCTATTTTCAAGTGTGATACTGTTCACCTATATATGATTATACTGGGTATATAATATATAAATATCATCATTTCAAGGTCAGTTTCGGTTGTGACACCCTCTCACTCTAGTACTTCCAATCTATTCTACCTCCCTACCATCAATCTTCATACACTTCTACTTCCGTTTCATTTCTCTCCTCATCTCGACTCTCCTTCAAAACCTTACTCCTATACTCTTTGGGTACTATCAAAGTAAACCTCTCCTGTTGGAATGCTCCAATTCTTCTTCTTCTCCCGCACTCCATCACTCTATTCTCACTCTCACTCTTTCACTTCCGCATACATCTATCATCATATCATATTTCTGTCAATCCCATCGATTTTCGGACTGACAACTGTTATCTCCTCAAAATATTCTTTCAACTCCTAAATTCTATTCTTATTTCCTCGTCCACAATTTATATTATTCAATTATCACTCCATAAACTTTACTTTCTTTCATGCCTCTATTAGATTTTTATCTTCAATATTCATGTGTGCATTATGATTCGCACCCTCCATCTCCTCTCATCCCATCTCTTCCCTCTATCCCTCTCCTCCCCTCTCTCCTCTTTATATTATCATATATACTATTCCTTTTCTACTTCTTTACTTCGCCTATGCTCCATTATCTCCTTATAAATCATTACACTATTCTTTCTTATATACTTATTGCACTTCACCTCCACTGTTTACTACTCTCTCTTCGTCTCAGAACAAATCTTTTTGAGTGAACTTTTGATTTCTCTTGTGTTGAAGTTTTTTCCGCTGATGAAGAATCATGCCTATCACGCGATAAGCTTGGACAATTCACTCTAAATAATATAATTTAATTTTTTTATCTGCTTCCTCACACCCTTCTAATCCTCGATTTTTAATCATTATTAGCTGCCCTCTATATAAAAAATATTTACTGTATTCCAAAACTCTATTTATTGCTCCATATAGACCCTCTATATGATTATCATCTTCATTAACCTTCTCATTTCCCAATTCTCAAAAAATCAACCCCCCATTTTTCCCAACAAAAACTCCTCAAACTCCTATCTTATTTCTGTTATACACTATATCACATATAATAATTTTATTATATATATTTTTTGAGTGGATGTTCTCTAATTCTGTAATTATCATACAATATAATCTATTTCTTCTATCTTTCTACTTATTGAGTGTGCTCTTGACTCTAGTATTAGATAATCCAATGTAATATTCGCAGTCCTCCGTATTATTTATACCATACTATACTCTCACTCATTACACTATATTCATCTCATCTCCATTGCAGATAAATGTACTTAATTATTATTATTATTATTATATTAATATTAATGTAAATCTAATTTACTCTCTTGTCTCTTTTCTTATTATTCTTCTTATCATGTCTCCTGTATCTTAGAAGATTCTTATCTTTTTTCTACTTTAACAATATGTTAAATGTTTCCATAACCCTGAAAGGGTTTTGACTCTACATAATCATTTTCCATTCTAATGGCATAATATTTCTTTTCAGATTTTATCTCAACTATTTGGTTCGTTTCTATTCTCTTCATTCATTATCCTATTTCATCCTTACAAACTCACTATAACTTATATGATCGTGGCTATCGCTCACCGGTGAACAACAATACACCATTTTCTCATCATCTTTGCGTCTTCACTCTCTCGTCCTTCTTTTCCACTCTCCCACCTGATTTTCCGTTAAACTTTCCCTGGCAGTATCAACTAGTAGGTATAGGCCATTTGTCCTAGGATTAGTTAGGCATAGATATCATTCATCGTATCCCTCCTCTTTAATCTCTAAATTCATACAATATGTCTTTATAATATATTGCAATACAATTTTCCGCGTGCCATTTATATAAAGTGATCGCCATTTTCTCGGTGGCACTAATGTCTTCAACATTTACCTCTATTCGTTTTTCCTTCATTTCGCATCCTCCCATGTAACTCTACTTATCGCTATTTCGTGACAATTGTTATAAATATATAATTAACAACTCTTCATTTCTCCTTTTTTCGCAAAGCTCCTTATACCTTTCCACTCCACCCGCAATACTTCTACTCTCATTTCATATATGCTCTCTATATGTTTTATTATTACATCTTATAAATAATTTTATACTACTCCTTCCGTAATTTTTACTTACATTATTATTTTAATTATATCTACTTTTATTATATACTTTACTTTACAAATATACTTATATCATTATTATTATCTTATTTTCACCCATTCACACTCTATTATTTATACCTTTCGAGATCAGTTCTCCATCGTATTAGTGGGTGTCGCCATTATCATATAATTATGTTATGCTGAATTTGACGATAATAATAATTATGAACAAGGAGAAGGCGTTTGATAGGATCTTGATTCTTTACTCATGGATTTATAATATTTTGTGAGGATTTAACATAAAAAATATAAAATAAAGACACATTATAACTACCTTATATATTAATTTACTCACTCTCAAAAAATATTAATATTACATACAAAATATATACTATCCTTTAATATATATACAAATAATATTATATCACACATTATTCAGTTCCTGATTCTGCTAAACCTTACTTCTATACTATAATGTATTACTACTAATAAATGCTTTACACACATGTATTATTCTCAATATATTAGTTAACTAATCTCTACTTCTTCTAATTTGTTACTCTCATACATCCCTTAAGTGTATTACTAATTATTTATATATAATATAATTAATATACTAATGCTAGAACAAGTATTAACACCTACTATACATTACACAATTTATATTATTATATTAATTACTAGGATACTAGAATATCATTTCAGTATATATAAAATATAATTTATAATAACATATATTAGTTAAAAAAAATTTTTGTATAATTATTTATACTCTTTTAAATTTATTTATTTGCATTCACTTCCTGATTCCAATTAACTAACCTTTCCAGATAGGTAAACTTACCATGATATAAATTTCGTGCCTTTATATTTGATTTGATTATATTTAAAAATTATTTATTCCAACAATCTCTGGTGCAGTTTTATATTGTTCTATTATTTGATGGAATTATACTCATCTAATTATCTTAAGTGAAATTATGTATTCAATAAACCGAATATATTAGTTTATATATCATTCAAATTGACATTCAAAGTCTTATTGATTTTCTTAAATTATTTTACACCATTATTTTCAATGTTTTGTCTCTATTTTATTCTCCATCTGATTTTAATCTCTATTATTGAAATATGTTAAGAATGTTATACTACATATATTAGGTTATCTCTCCTTTTAAATTATGGTACTTATTTTATATACTTAATGTTATTTCTTAGTTTCATAATTTTCATATATTTTAATTTATGCTTTTTATTTCATTCAAAATATTTATCTTTTTTTTTTAACTCTTCTGCTATTCTTCGATTATGATTATTATTGTTTTTTAGTTTTTCAATCTCTTCAGTTAGATTCATAATTACTCGAACAAATTTTCAAAGTTCTATAAAATATTTTATTTTATAATTTATCTTTTCTAAATTTAATTTACTATTTATTATTAGTTTCAAGTATACTCTAAAGTTCTTTTTTCTTTTACCGAAGATTTTTATTTAGAATATGTTGGTGATAGCACTCATTATTTTTATTATTAGATGTTTTGTAGTAGTTATATTCTAATCATTATTAATCCTCACTATATCTTTTAAATTTGAATTCCTCACTGTATGTTATATCTTCACATGATTCTTTGAATAATAAACAGCATGCTCATCTCAAGAAAAATATACAAGCAGTCACTGAATGATAACTGCTCTCTCACAATATAAATTAATATTAGGATATATTATTATTATTATTATTTGTCCCAAAATATAAAATTTATAATATAAATCTAAGTACGCTCTCTAATGGATACCAGCCTCAAGTAGATAATATAACATCTGCAACGAATAATTATAATAAAATATTATAATATCAACTTCTTTATCTGAATATACATAATTAAATTTTTTAAATAAAATTATTAATTATTATAAAGGTGTATAATAATGATAATTTAATATATATATAAGTGTTATATATAATTGAATTATGAAGGAGGAGGACTTCGTAGCTCTGATAATTATAATAATGATTCACTTATATTAAATTATCGATGATTTTAAGAAAGTTAATTCTATGCAATAAATAATCAAAATAATTTTTTAATATACATATAATTTATTATTAATATTGATTATTCATTTTAACTTTCAGATTATTAAAGATTTTCTCTAATAAGCAAGGAAGTATTTATTGTTAACATTTTAGACTATTTTTATGTAAATAAATATCAAGTCTAAATATTTAAATCTCCACTGTATTAATGCTATTATTTGTAAATTTTATAGTTTGTTAAAAATAAATTTCAATAGTAAATTAAAAAACTCGATTCATTTGCCATTTATTTTAAAATATTTGGTAATATTGATTATTTAATTATATATTAGATATATAATTATTATTAATAAAATCAAAATCCATTTCTATTTTTAAAACGAGTATCTCTTGATCTACATTATCTATTTGGTGATTTGTGATATTCTTCAGTGTATTTTTTTTATTTTCACTCATAGTATACTTATAAAAAATATATATCTTATTTCTTCTTTATATCTGGTCCACAGCAGAAAAAAAAATCATTTTTTTCACCTCAAAAATGAATATATTATTATAGTATTATATGACGATCTCATGGTACTATTATTAATTAATCTCATTTATCCATATATCTGCAAATTTTAATAAAACAAAATTATTCAAATACATTATATTACTTAATTACTTATTATTTTAATAAATAATTACATTAATTATAAATGAATTAGAATAGATAATTACTATTATTATATAATAAATGATAATTTTAAAATATTGGCTAGCCGGAACTGGAGTTGGAGGTATTAAATCATATGTATGTATTATTCTCATTAATTAATCATTTAATTATTATTAACTTAAATATATAATAACATTAATATGATGGACCCTTACCATTAGTATAAATGATATCCTTAATATCTCTCATAAGAAAAGATCATTATCTCCATAAACGCTTTGCCACACATTAAACTTATCATATCTTTAATTATATTATGTCTATATTAAATATTTATGATCAACTGTCACATATCATCTTACAGTATAAGTATTCATCCAGTATATTATGTGTCCATGAGCTTATTTGAGATACTTCAAATCTTTAATTAAATTATTATTTAAATTTACAGAGCCTTATATTATGATAAATTATTTTTAATTATACCTATTATAATGGAAATTATTATTATATATATATGAAATTAATATATAAGAATTATAAATATAAATATTATACTTATTCTATTACGTGCAAAGGCTCATGTAGGTTATAATTATCTCAATCTCTCAATAAAGATAAAGTGAGATATTATTATTACTCTAATACTATGTAATTTATCATGTATGTATATATAACTCATCTCATAATTCAATAATTATTAATTTATTCTCTCAAAATCTCCACCTAGCTTCACTTCAAACAACAAAAAAATAACAAAGAAATAATTTAAATAATAATAACTTTCAGAAAGACGAATATATACTAAACATTTAGAAAGAACAATAATCTACAATCATTCCCATTTATTTCATTCAGAAGTGAAAGAGTGATGGATGCCGCGAAAAAAAAAAAAGACCAAGGGAAAGAGAACTGAAGACTACTCGTTGGCGTCAGAACACCCATATCACTCACAGCAACACAATTATTCTCACCCTTCATAACACCCTCATTATTAACTTATCTTATTATTATCTATTGATATATTGATTAATGTTACAAAAATTTATATATATATTATCTTATATCCCAATATATATATTAAATTAGATATATTAATATTTTTTAATATTGTATTATTATTATCATTGTAAAATTATATTGATATAAACATCCTCATTCCATATATAATATATTTAATTATAATAGTATTATTTAATATGGATGTTAGATTCTTTATGATTATTAGTGCACAATGGTTTATATAATTCATCCCATCCAAGAAATAGTAAAGGATCATGCAAATATCTATACATCAATATCGGTAGATCAAGTCATATATAAAAACTAATTATTGCATCACAACAAACAAAATATAACAACCACACGAAACTGCTCAACACTCAAAATTGGTGAGTGTGTCCAGCCACCACTCTTACTGAACATCTCCATTTATTTAACATGACAGTTACAAAAGCACTATGTCACAAATAACTTTGCTTCTTCCTATTTCCTCCAATCTTGTCTCTATTCACAAAAGGAAAACTTGCTGTTACTTAACTCTGTTTATTCTACTATGATGTTTCCCTTATTCTCATTTCTTTAACGCTTTCGCGCTTCACTTCAGAAGAGCTTCCCTATTTCCCTTCCGTATAATCCTTCCTTTCTATTTCACTCTCCTCTCCCCTTTCTCTCTCCTCAAATCTCCGTCTCTTCATTCTTCTCATCCCTGCTTTCTCCCTTCACGCTATGCCTCCTCTTCTCTTAGCTTTTCTCCTCTTTTCTCCTCTCTCCTTTCATCTAATCTCACTCATGCATCCCTTCTTTCTCCTTCTTTGCATCCTAAGACTAAATTGTTTCTCCTTGCTGCATTTAAAACCAACGCTTCTCTTTTACCATTCTAAGCGTTTACTAATATGTTTCTTAGTCACTCCACTCCCTCTTCATGTACTACATCTTAAGCACCTTAACATCTTTTACGATTTTTGTCAATTGTAGCAAAGCCAGGTATCTCTACATCTTCTTTCTTCGTCCATACTATCTCTCAACTTACTCATTTGCTCCCCAGATCTTGTTCTCACGTCATCTAACTCCGCTTCTTACACTTCTAACCTCTCTTCTCTCTCCTCGCATCCTCTCTTCTCCTTCCTAGCTGCACTCGCGCTCTCCTTTACACTTTACCCTCTACTCTCCTTATTGTCTTGTTCACTATATCTTCTTCATCTCTCTATCTCTCGTCTTATTCCCTTCCTCCTTC
>JABUQX010069853.1:0-30000 GCA_015478945.1 Trachelipus rathkii | reverse complement strand
ATATATTATAAAAAAAAATATAATAAAATAATAATAAATAAATAATAATAATATAATATATAATTTAATATATATAATATAATTAATATAATAAATAATATTATATTAGTAATGATTATATATATAATATTATAATTAATAATATATATATATATAATATAATAATATAATAATAATAATATATATATATAATATTATATAGTATATATATATAATATATATAATAATATATATATATATATAATATATTATATATAATATATAATATTAATTAATATAATAATATTAATAGAGATAATATATTCAAAAAATATTGATATCTCTGTTTATTTTTTAAAAATAAAATAAACATGTTTTCTTGTATTTATATAATATAAGTATGACTCAAAATAATTTTTATGTTTATAATATTAGTTTTTATATTTTAAGTATAATATAAAATATACTTTTATTTTCATTATATAATTCAAGTTCTTTTTTTAAGTGGTATTTAGCATTATAAAATAAATACAGTAAATATACTAATATTGTATGTTATATATAAAGTAAGGTGATATATGATATAATATATATATAAATATAAATATATATAAATGTAGATTTTAGTATCATTTAGATATAAGTTTTATTTGAGTGCTTACTAGGAGCATATATATATTTATATATATTTACTTATATATATGCATATTAAAGTCTTAAAATCAATGATCTGTTTTAATTAATTATTATTATATATAATTTATATAATATTATTATTATTATTATATATTATATATTAATATATATAATATATATTATAATGTATATTATATTATATATTTATATTAATAATTATTATATATATTATATAATAATATATAATAATATATATATAATATATATATATATAATAATATATATAATTATATATAATATAATTATATATATATATATATAATAATGGTATATATTATATATTATATATATTATATATATATATATTATATATATATTATATATTATTATTTATATATTATATTAATATTAATAATATAATAATTAAAAAAGTATACCCAGCTTGAAAGCCCATAGTCACTTTACCCCCCTAGTTATACTATTAATATATATTATTTAGATATATATATATATATAACATATATTTATATATAATTATTATATATATATATATATATATATATATATATAATATATATATAATATATTTAATATATTAAATATTTAATTATAATATATATATATTATAATATTATATATATAATATAATATATATATATATATATATTATGTATATATATATTATTATATTATATATTATATATTAATATTAATTATAGTCCCAGCTCTTATAAAAGGCCCAGCCTTTACCCCCCTACCCCCTCTATACTTACTATGTTAACATTAAATTTAGTTAAGGACTTCTCGGCAGTCAGATAAATTCCATCACGATATAGTCTTCACGGGGAACTGTAGGCGGATACCCCTTATAATCATTATTGGTAACTCGTATCTATAGTTTAAGTTGGATTCTAATCCCTATATATATATATGTAGTATATATATATACGCCCAGGTTGGGCCACAACCATACCCCTCACAAAATACCCCGCTAATATATCTACTATACCTTAATTATGTACCATCCTTTAATCTCGCCTCTGCTCAAAATAAACTTACACTATTTCTGTCCTTCAGACATTCGATATTACTGACTTTCTAAAAACTTTTCTACAGCCCATCTCTCACCAGTATGGTATACGGTTTTCCAACACACTCGTGCTCACTAGATATAACATTGCTTATACATAAAATGACATATACTCAGATCATTAATCTTATACCATAAGACCAAACCATTATATATATACTTCAACAGAGATGATATGAATTCATCAATGTTATTACTCTCTGTATAATTAGGTTACGCCCACCTTTCTTCACTAACCACACAACTCTCTAATTCTCTCTTTCATTTATTACCTCATTTAATTTATATTCATAATTCTGTTTCACACTTTATAATTAAGCTGCCTATACCTAATGAATTATTGATCCCATCTGAACACATTGAAACTTAAATATATTCTTAATGCTTTTTAATTAAAAGTTTTAGTTATACTCACTATTATATATATATATACATATAATATAACTCACACAGTGATAACTAACATATACCTCAATGTAAGGACCCCTAGCACTCTAAAGACTATTTAATCACCTTAATACATATTCTCTTAACCTAAGATAACTAGATTTTATTATGCATCACATAGCCACTCATTCCTGGCATTCTAACATAATGCTAACCTAAATATATTTTTAAACTTTTGGGATACTTGGCCACACAAGTCATCTGTGTCTAAATCATTACGGACACAGTTTGGACACTGAGGTTAATAGTCTCATCCACTCAGAACCATTAAAACTTATACTGCTTATCCACTGATTTTACTTATCATAAACCCTACTACCTATTATTTACTACACTCTGCTCTATAACATAAATCTCTTATATACTTTACATAGTGATAGCTGATAGCAGCAACGTATGCTCATTTCATTTCGATTCTGCGGCCGCATGCCAGAGCGCAAAAACCATGCAGGAAATCGCCGGATTCGCCAATGGATGTTATGTATTTTTACATGCGGTAATGCCGAGACCCTACTGTTTCACTAGATCTCCATTACTTCATCAATCATATTTCTATAACACCATTTCTCATGTTCACTCGAGCCCACCTTTCAATTTCTTTTTCATAACCCCATATCCATATTATATACAAAATGATATAAACCATAACTATAGACATAACACAACTCACTAGGGCTCTCACTCGCTATTATTATAAATACTATATATATATATTAAAATCCATATACAACTTTTATGTGATACAACTCTATATATTATCTTATACACTACTGCTATATTCACTATTCTAATTACTTAACATTCTTTTTGATCCATATATTCAGAAGCCTAACCATCACAATCACTTAATATATCACTACTTAATCACTACTGTCATAGAGCTTCCCTATTAACTCATCTATCTAAATATACCCCTGTTTGACAAATCCATAAAACTTAATACAATATTATAATTCTTTCTTCTCCTCATTTTCTCTGATCATTTGCTAAATGTATAGATTTAGATCTCCACACATTCACTACTTAATCTACTCATACTAAACGCTGCTTTTCTTCACTCCATAATTACTCAGTCCTATCATTTTAACTACAGCTGACTCTCATTCTTTATCTGACCAAAATACCAAACATATATCTTCCCTATATAATCATTCAATAAACTTAATTCTCACTCTTATAATTTCTATTTAACAGTATCCCTTATCATCCCCTACCGTTATATTTTCTAGTATTATTAAGCCACAACACATTGAAGTATTATATAAATCTGGCGTCTTATCCGGGGCTTTGCAGGATCACTCGGACTGATCCAACTCATATAAATACATCCCCCAACAATAACACAGCCTCTTCTACTCCTACAAACAACATTCATTAAAGAGTGAAAAGACCCAATTTCTCTCAAACATTCAGAAATACTTGTCATCTCTTCTGTTTTCATCGATCATAGTTCATCACTGAAGTGTAAAATTTCATATCTGGAAGGCTATACCTGCAGTATATACTCATCCTTTCGATATCACTAACTACTTTCACTTGTCTTACCCTCTATTTCCTATTTTCTCGTTATGAGCTCAACGTCTTACTCTCCTCTACTTAACTCATAATAAATACTATAAGTCCTCTAGCCATTTGCATACACTCTCACTTGTGGCCGCATTCTATAGTATATCGCGAACAGACACCATACATCTAATTCATCCTCTCTGTATTACGAGATCTTTGACTCCAAGGCAATATTATCAGAAGTTTTCGGCGCGTAAGATACATGTTCACTTTAATCTATCTACCTACCACACCCTCGAACATCTACGCGAATTCTCATACTCATTGTTATCTCAAAGTGTATATCATCTTCATGCTGTATCAGATTTATCTACTGTAAGCCAATGGTTTCCGCACTACTCATATTCTAATTTTTTACGCTTATTCTCGGCGTCGCTCGTCTCTGCAATAGCTCTCACTACTGGACTGTATTACCTTTTGTTCCAAGGTGTACACTCTCGTGCATCTGCCTGTTCGATATCGATTTTGGTTTCTCATTTCTTTTACCTTACTATCTTATTCTGTTAGCGTAGAGATCGAGCATCTTGTATCATGTTCTTTGTGTCTGGTCTCACTTATTGTATAAGTTTCATAGTTCAAAACTGCAACGCCAAAGGACGTGTTAATTGTTCTACATTCTTTGGGTTTGCAACATATCATTACAATATAGACTTTTTGCCTTTAGAAAGGGATCTAACGAGGTATCAATACAACCGTACTGCCTATAGTTTTTATGGTTCCTATATTTTATCCACCGGCAACCAATAGGTGCCGATCTCTTTTCTCGCACTCTTTAGTTCTTTACACTAATTCCACTCGATATATCCCATTTTTAAACTTCACCTGATCAATCAATTTTCACTTTTTATAGACCATAGCTGTTCTTCTTATGCATCTGCTTACACAAATTTGTCTAGCCGCTGTTTAGTATATAGTTTAATGGAGTATATGTCACCAGTGTGAGGCTGAAATTTAACTTGCGTAGTCATTTCCTTGTATCATTTTTACTTTTAATTCAACTTACTTCATCTCAAATATCGAGTCTTTCAATCATGCTCACTCTTATGCTCTCACTCCTCACACCTTGTTCACTTCCGTTATCACTCGTTTTTATCCTCACTCTTAAGATCACGCACTAGCTTAATACTCTCTGTAAAACAATCTGAGCATGTAACTCAGAAAAGCAAAAATGAGTGTTCTTGATATATTCTCGCATCAATATTATTTTTATACAACATCATCATGTGCAAAGTGATTGTTCTCAATCAATCTCCTTCGAGCAGTTGGAACGAACTTTTTTCGAATTAACTAGTTAATGCATATGTACTATACACACAGTCTATACTCAATATAGCATCCAAATATCCATTATTCTATTTTTCATTCTCTCTCAGTACTCTCCACACTCTCTCTCTCACACTCGATACCATTCTACCTACCATATCTCAACATCTAGTAAAATAATTCTCGCTCGATCGCCAATCTATCCTCTTGTGCTCCGATAAGAGCACGAGCGAGAATGTCGAGTTTGCCCTGGTATCTTTACAACTAACTGCTCTGCTGCTATCGCTACGCGAGAATCTAGCTCAGCTTTATCGTCTACTACCCATTCTCATTTTCTTGCCCTGACACCCCCAAACCAACCGTATCCAGTATATTAATACTCCTTTTATTTATTAGTAATTATATACATATATATATATATATATATATTAATATTATATATATATATAATATATATATGATATTAATATATATATATATATATTATAATATATATATATATTAATTTATATTATATATATATTATATAATATATATTAATATATATATTATATAATAATTATATATTAATCAATATTTACATATATATATATATATAATATATATATAATATATATATATAATATATTAATATATATATATATATATATATATATATTATATTAATAATATACATACTATATGTATAATTAAAATCATATGTATTAATAGTCTAAAATATATTATATCCAACAATTTTAATTCCTATGGTAAATTTTTAAAAAAACACCTTTAAAAATATACATTAAAAAAAAATACATGTATAATTATATAATATTTATATAAAAAAATACAAAAAAATCCACAAATTTGTTATTTAAAAAAAAAAATCCAGTGTTTTTTTTTTGCAATAAAAAAAAAAGACCCAAATTAATAAAAAATAAAAACCTATTTTTATTTCTTACTAACACCATATATTATATATTATATATTTATTATTATATATATATAATATATATATTAATATTATAATTAATATATATATATTATATATATTAATATTTATATATTATATTATATAATTATTTATATTAATATATATAATATATAATATATATATATATATATATATATAATTATATAAATATTATATATATTAATAATATATTAATATATATTTATATATATATATTAATATAATATATATATTATATTATATATTAATAATATTATATTAATATGATTAGTAATAATATTGCTACCAAAACTATATTAATAGTGACCTTAATGCAAATAATGGTGGAGGGACAGACCTAATGAAAGTAAGGATACGGAGATAGTGTATAAACACATTTTTTTAATTTCTCACTGTTAACTTATACCCTTTTTACTGAATTATCCATTTTAGATTTATATGTTATTAATATAGAATGAGTTAAATCATACTTAAAAATAAATTAATATGTTATATTAATATCGATCTTGACCTTTATTTTTATTTTTATTAAAAATTTGCTTGAAGATTATCACGTCTAAGAATCTAAAAATAATTAAAAAACTCATTACTATATTTACTACCTAAATATATAAATAAAACATTCACCAATCCCTGCTATCTATTCATTAGTGATATATTAAAAGTTTATAAATAATATTTAATTCCCTGATACTGGTCAACTTACCTTTAATATGAGGATAGTTTAAGGATAGTTTATTTACTTTCTACCTCAAAAAATGTGGATAAAATATAATATTTGCGAATATCATTTAATTAGTTAGTGAAAATTTAGAATGTCATCTACTGTTAATGACGTTAATAATGTCTTCTATTTAATAATTTAATAATACTTCATTGTTGGGAAAAATATATATGAATTACTAAACATTTTTTTTCTTATATTATCCCAATTAAATTATGCTATAATTAATATTATAAGTAAATTTATATTTAATTAGAATTACGATGTATATATCTCTCCTATTATTTTGCTATATTATATTATTGTGATGTCTGGTTTTGCAGTCTTAATTATTACATGATCTAATTTCCTCTATTTGTTTATATTATTATCTTTAGTTTATATTCAAATTTGTATTTGCCTTATGTAATATGATATATTATTATTATTATTATTCGTGACATTATATTAGTGTTAGTTTTATTCATTAGAATTTCTTCTTTCTTTCTGTCTGAAATGATTATCTCAGATATTTACTTATTATTTATCTGATTTATTATTTACATTCTATTTTAATAATTATCAATTTGATTATGATTTATTTGTTCTTTTATTATATTTACTTTATTTTTATTATTAATTTCTCTTTATCTTTTCTATATCTTATATTGTTACAATTGATATTTATTATTTAATTTTCTCTATTTTATTTTTTGATATGTTTATCTTATAGTGATTCCTAATTAACTGTTAAATTTCTGATATATTAAAATATATCTATTAATTTAATTATATATTATTTATTATATTATTATTATTATTATTATTATTATTATTATTAATTATTTTATTTATATTTATCTGGTTATGAAATTGGATATAATCTCTTCAAACACATCCTAATTATAATTATTGGTCAATTTATAACATTTACCTCATAATAATTATGATTTATGAATGTAATTTAAATCATTAACTCTGATATCGAATTCGTCTTTTTAATAGCTATTTTTATGGTGTTGGGAAAGTGGCTTAATCATTCAATGTAAATTTATATGTCGGGATGTAAGGAATAATAATATAGTTATATTTATGATTACGTCAATTTAAATATAATTTTATTTACAATACATGTTTAATTTTGTTACTCTTAGATCAAATAAATGTATGTAAATATTTACAAAAACCCTTATTTTAATTTTATAGCAAATTTTGTTAATATAAATAATAATAATAATAAATTAATAATAATAATAATAATATAATAATAATAATAATAATATATTTATAATAAAATATATATATATGAGAAATCTCTGAATACATTGACTTATCTGTTATTATTTTACTTCAATTTCTCCGCTTAAATTTTATAATTATATATATGTGCCTATTGTTATTATTCTTTAGATTTGTATTTATATAAAGATATTTTTCATTTATATAATATAAAAATAAATTCTATAACTTTACAATTTATTTATTCACAATATTAATTAATTTATAATTATATAAGATTAAATAATACTAAAGTAATGTAATAAAAAAATAATATTTAATTAAACTCAAAAGCAATGGAGACACCATAGATAAAACACTGTATTATGCCTTGCTCCACAATCCTATTTTGAATATCATTAAAGAATAACTTGTCGTAATTATATCCAAAGGAGTCGAACTTAGAGTTATTAACAGTAATCATATTTTGAGGGTTCTCTCTGAATGTTATTACTCAAACTCAATCATTTCTAGATAAAAGGAGATACTATAATAAATACCTATCCTTTCTATTGTCTATATTATACATATATTTTATATTTTATTAAATTTTATATAATAATTCACGTAGTGAGGTGAGGGGTAGAAGTGTAGAAATGTCTTCAGTTATATTTGTATGTATATATATTTAGACAGTATCTTTACCGCAGATTTAGTAAAAACATAAGGTATGGAGCTCTATAGTACTCACCATTCATCTTACGAACTCGTGTATATATATATAGAGTAACAATGCGACCTATGTCAGTTCTTCTGGATAACAACATAAATACTATATCAAAGTATCCGGTATCGGTGTCGCTATACGCTAGTTAGGTGTAGTTGTGTAGTTATTATATTAGGATAGTGTGTCTTGGCGTATTTTAATATGTGAGTAAGGTTTACGATGTTTTCTTTTTACGGTTATCGCGCTGCCGTTCACACCTGGCTGATGATTTTCATACCCAGATTTTTGATCCAATCCCTATAATTTACTATAGGGAAAATTAAATATTACTATCAGCTCTATAGTAATAAACTAATAGAATATTCACTTTGTAGAATAATAGTGTAAGTGAGCTTAGACTAATAATTTCCTAAATAATATAATTTAATTATTAATAAACGATATTATATCATTACAGCTGTTCTTATTGTTAGTGATTTTATTTATATTTAATTATTTTTATAAATTAGTTATACTTTTTTTCATATATATTCATATATATAAATAAATATATAAAGTAATGTTAATTATATTAAGCAACATTTAATTTGAGTTATATAACATTGATAATATAATTCCACGAATATTGTATATAATATGTAAAGGATATAGCTATACCCTAACTACTCATACCTATACCACATTATGATTAACGCCCCTACTAGGTATATATATTCAACTTAGTTGTCGATTGCTCCTATATTTATGTTATTATTATGTTGTACAGTCATTCAGAAAAGAAGTCAAGGATAAATAGTAATAAAGTCCATAGCTCTGATCTGTGAATATAAAATACAGGTTTCAGGTTGAGGAGTAGGTTTTCGTGGATGTTAATATATTCAATTACAGTTTGGATCATTTTATATTGTTTTTTAAATGATTATTAATTGATGTTCATATTTGATAACATTGAGGACTATTACATCTCTAGTACATTTTTAATCAATAGTAAATGAAGGACTACAGCTTTTTTTTCTCCTTTAGGATAGTAAATCCAATGAGATAGTCATAAATAACTAATATGACGCTTATGCAGAAGTGATCTAGACATTAAATTAGATCACTTTGGCCTTTTGATATTGTGGTGCATTTAGTAAAAGTAATCGATTATTTTTGATTTTTTCTTGATCTTTTTCCAACAAACTTTTTGTTCATAATGTCGCTCACTTATTATTTATATACATTTTGAGAGTATTCTTTTATTAGATTCATTTTTCATTTAGTTTATTTAATTGATACTACATAGTAATCATAGAAGCCCTAAAAATCAGTGGAGTGTCACGATATATAACTCCTATATATTGTTTAAAGAATTGTGGAATATATAGTCAAGATTAATAAAACCAAACAAGACATTTATAAAATAATATTAGAAAATACACAGATAGCTACGTTAGGTGATATTATTAGTTAGCCCTTATACAACTCTAATACAAATGTATCAATACTCGATACTCCATTATTAATAAGATTTCTAAATAATGGCTGGATTCAGTAATATGAAAATCGGAAATAAAAAAACATTTTTAATTGTAATATATATATACATTAATAGAAAAATAATAAAGTAAACTAAAAATAGTCCTTAGTTCTCACATATATAGTAGTATCTTATGTGTATATATAAAAAGCGATGGTGAAGATCATGCGACATTATTGCAAAATAGCCATCTAAAAAAGCACCTATGTGATTAAATTTATAGAAGAATATGCTCCGATTCTCCCACTATTATTATTATGCATTTATATCTCCTCGTTTGAAATGATAGATTTAATTATATCTATTATTATGATTTTACATTGATTTTGGGTTTTTTTATGTAGGGCTTGTGAATTTATATTAAATTTTTTATGCTTAAATATATTAATTATATATCTAATATTAAAGACTCACTCCTATCATTTCATTAGTTATAATATTTGTTTATAAGCTGTTATTATTTAAATTATATTTGAGAAATTTAGATTTTATTATACTCCTGTAGTGGCAGGACTCTAAAAATGTTATTGAATCTAATCTATTTGAGTCTACTTATATTATTTATATAATATCGTTCATAATTACTCTCCATTATAATAATAATTAATTATACAATTAATTAATTATTATTTATAGCAATTTTATTAATTTTTTATTAATATCTCAGACTGTATTATTTAAATATTTGAAATTAAATTATTTATATTATTATTTAAACTAATTATGATATAAAAATTTATAAAATTGTATTCTTAAAATAATAATCGTTTTATTAATATAATTTGGAGGTCCGCATTAAGTTACGCTATTATCGTATCTTCTACGCGTTTTTTCTAGCTCTGAATTTAGCAGAAAATATGAGTCTGAACTTCGTAATGAACGTTTCGATTGTCAAATCATAGAGAAGTATTAAGAATTCATTTGTAATTCTTCTATCAATATATAGATGATGAGCTCGCGACTGTTTCCTGTATAATTGCGTATTCATTGTAAAGGAATATTAGATAGTCATCACATTAATGCCATCCAAAGCTTACTTTCTTTTGAGAAAGTCCTCACATTCATTCAGGAATCTCAGTTGCTCTTGATATAGTATCGTATAATGTATATTTAAAGATAAGCAGAGATTTTTTTCCGATAAAACCCCAATTTATAGAAATTTTGTGGTGATTCTGAATATTAATATATAGATAATAAAAGGTGATATTTATTCCTTAAATGTATCTTAAATATTATTAAAAGTAATATAACAACTAAACCCAATAAAACAAATTTAGATTAATAATCTTTTGTCTGAAAATTACCAAACATCATTTAAAAAATAAATTTGATGCTTAATGAATCATATAATATTATAATAGTAATAATATTCGCTGAGGGTTTTATAAATATTTATTGCTAGGTATTTAAATATCTAGCTCACAGATAAGTTTACACTCATTTTAATCTCTTCCCATATCAATATGCTAATATTTATTTGAATAAATTAGATAAGTTCTTATAAGTATAATTTCTTATTAACACATACTCAATAATAAATAATACATATAAATATATATTAAAATATATATTATAATATAATATATATATTATTATATTAATATATTAATTATTATATACCTTTCATTAACCTTCTACCACCCAATCATGGAGGGGCCATACCGCGTCCAAGTATTCCTCTCAGGTGACCTCATCCTGAGTCTTATTCTCAGGGATGATATGTGTATTTACATAAATGTTCTTGTAGGTTTTAGATGTAGTTATAATAGATATTAGTAGAGTAAATAGACTACAGAGAACACTACCGGGTAACCTGTGATGTTATTAATAGTTATGATATGTGACGTTTGTGGTGGTTGGTTGAGGCTTGAAATGTGAAAAACAGGGTGGCCGCATTCTTACTTTGCCAAGGTAGATGACGGTCTATGTGAGTTAAATTCTGTCTCGTGTTTCTTTGTGTGGTATTAAAATATATATTTTGATTTATAGTGTAGTTCCTTAGCGTCTTCAGTATAGTATTCTGTTTAGTGTTATAATAATCATAATGGGAAGGTAAAAGAATTAACTGCTTCTCTGGGATTGAACCACCGCTTTGTTTGCATATCGTGAGGACGAATTGTAGTACCTTCTAAGTGCTTGTGATGAACTGTTATCTATATTTTACCGTCTCTCCAACGGCTGAGAATATTAATAATGTGATTATTATGCATGTTCTGTTATTTTGAGTTTTGATAATTAATTAGAGGCTGGTTATAGTAGAACGTTAGAGAAGGTTGTTGGTCTGTGTTAGTAGGATGGAGTTAGGTAATGAAGGGCTCACTAATAGGTACATGCTGTTTATGGGTTGTTTGATATACATGAAGTGAATCTCACAATAATGTTGTGTATGCTAATCATATGCCAGGTTGTTTGTCTATTTGATGTATTTTTAAGGTTATCTTCGTATGATAGGTGTATTGTTATGTGATTAAGAGTTATTCTTATGTGTTTTTAGTTCAGCTCACAGTGTAACTACTATATATATATATCATATACGTTACAAATATAGTTGGCTGAGTGAAGTGAAGTAAAAGAATATAACGTGTCTCGGTAGTGGAGACAGGGTGTGTGGTATGTTATATTGTCTTGCATTTTGGTTCTCGTTTGGCGTATTCTGCTAATAGGTGTCGTTAATTGTGATTGTGATGAGAGTTTACTGATAGTACACTCTCAGGACGACTATAGGTTTCAGGTGTGTTGTTTGCAGATTGAAATTTATGGTATTCTAAGTGTGGATATATTGTTAGGGGAATGAGGTAGAGATGAATGTAGTGGTCAAGTGTGATATGGTACCGCAGAGTAATGTGTTGTACGTGTTGGTGCTTGAAGCGGTGATATTGCATAATATTGATTGGCATTTGTTAATTGCCTATGTTTGAGTCTGAAGAGAGTCTGAAGAGAGTTTGAGAGGATTTGGTAGGAAGATTTGGCAGTGTGTATGAAAAGGAGGCCGTTTGGAAATAGCTCAAAAAGTTCGGTCAGATAAGTATAGGGTAAGTATATTTAAGATAGATGTTTGTAATTTTGTTTGGCGAGGCGCACATCTATTTTGTTAGCATGTTTGAAGTTTGTTAGGTGTGTTGATAGTGTCTCAGTGCCTTTCAGTGTGGAGAGATTATGTTGAGATTTAGTCTATGAGCTAGCTGGTTAGATAAGTGGGGTCCTTAGAGCGCTCAATGTCCTGTTTAATAGCATTTCTCGGTTGTTTAGTGATTTGGTGTGGTCTGTTTAGTTGTGTTGTGGGATATGTCGCTGTCGAAAGGTGAAATGAACGATGAATAGACAGTGTGGTTGTGGAGGTACATGAGATATAGGTGCCGTGTGGAGGGTAGGCATGCGTTTGTCTTAATTAATGTTTATTTTGCTCTCATATTAATATCGTGTTTTGTGTTTGCTGTGGATTGGTATAGCTGAGTGGCATCTCATGAGTCTTTGAATTAGAAGTGGAAACGACTGATGTTCTTAGACTATTGTAGGGTATGTTGTTACCTGTGTTATTGTATATAAATTGAGTGTTGAGACTTAATGGTCTGTAGTAATAAAGAAGTATATGATAATCTTAAAGTTCAATGTGTGTTCAGATTGGACAATCTTAGGTGCATGCTAGGTGTGTTAAAAGATAATTTAATATAAAGTGTAAAGGAATAGAACGTATTATATATGAGAGTGTTGGTATGGTTTATAGTGTGAAAGAAGAAATAAGGTTAGGTAGTAAATTAGAAAGTAGATAATAAAATGATAATAGTATTAGTTGATAGATTGGAATTTGGTTAATAGTAGGAAAGTATAATGATATGAATAAGTCTCAGGTTGGTTTAGCGGTAATATGTATATATAGTGGAGAGGTGAGATGGTTGAGTAGGTACCTGATACCGCTGGTAAGAGATACCTGAAAGAGATAAGTTGGAGTTGAGTCGTGTGAACGAATGTTACTGAAAGGGGATAGTAAGAAATGTGAGTATATTGCAGAGGCGAGTAATATAAAAGGTTGACTAAGATATAGATATGAGTATAAATGGCGGGGTTTATATGTATTATGGAGGCTCATTATATAATTAGTGGTCTACTAATGCTTGGCTCATGGATAATGTTTCTCATTTATTTTACAATTGACGATTTACCATTAGTGAGGAGTCTCATGTCGTACTATAGGTTCACCATGATGCTCTAGCGGTGGATTTTCTGTCTAGTGACGAGCTCTAAAACACTAATTAGATGGTACAAGAGGGCGGAAGGCTGGCTTTCTTTTCCACGATTTGTCATGTTCTCCTACTGCTTCTCTTTTCATGCTTGTACAGCACCTTACCCCCAATCTTGGGCAAAGAGGAAGGTGAAGAAAGAAAGAAAGATATATAAAATATCGGTTAAAGAGCTCTCTAATTCAACACTCAAGCTCTGTAAATATTAAAGTATTTTTTTAAAACCACTTTAAAATAAATAAAGAAAAATCTTACGAAAAATAACTAAACGTGAAAAAGTTTACGTTTCGAGACTTATATCCATAGTCTCCTCATCAGAACTAAAAAAAAAATTTAAATTAAAACAATAAACAGGGTTCACACTGAAATTTTGAATTTGATTTTCCTGACCAAATCTGCAAATTTTCCCTGACCAGCGTGTTCGTTATTTTGGCGTATAAAATATCTAATTAATCATTATTGCAACCTATTTACTCAGTTCATACATTAAATTATTGAAAATTTTCTTTAGAAATTGTTCATCATCATCATGGATGAATTTAAAAAAATATTTTTTTTTTAGTAATCAGCCTATACCTTTTTTATTTTTTCCAAAAGTAAACAGTTTTATTTATACAAAAAGAAAATAAATTAAAAGCTACATTAATAGCCTAGGGTGAATAATGTCCACTGTGATCACAAAAGTTCTAAATGGGGAGATTTAGATTAACTTTTTCTTCTCAAGCATTTGAATTTTTGATTTTATAGCATCTTCTTCTGCTAAAGCTTTCAGTTTTAACATCTTTCTCTACTCTTCAATATTATTGATCTGTATGGATAATATTCTTTTTTCAATCTTTTTATTCTCTTCTTTTTCTTTCTGTTTTGACTCTTTTGAGATGTTCTTCATATCCCCTATGGGCAGCTCTTAAATTTGTCAACATTTTTGAGTGATAGAACTTTATGAATACTTCATGAGATTTATAGCTTGTGCACTGTTCTTTGAGAAATTCAGACTTTTCTTTCAGATTCTCCACTTTAAAAATTGCCTTCTTAATTTATAGAAAACCCTCTTCCACTGTCGTATTTCCATGCGAAAATATCAGTCCTATTTAATTAATTTGCCACAATTCCGCATAACATTGATTCCCAGGTACTATAGAAGAAAAAAACTCATCAGGTCTCTTAGAAGGACAATCACCATCCAAAAATATTTTGAATTTTAATCAAGGCATTTGACATCACTGCAAAGTAGAGTAATGTGATTTTGCTTTCTCGCCACAGAATCTGTGATTCGGTTATTGGTGTACAATGCCTCTAGCAATAAATCAAAATTGTACTAGGATGTTCTGGCTGATGAAAAAATTATACTAGGATTCCAAAAATGAGAGCCCTTGGACAGGCTTTTACTTCAGAGGACATCTTTCTAATATTTTTCTGTCATTTTGATTTGCACAAGTCTGGGCAAATTCAAGTTTGTCATGAAATCTAATGCCAAAAAGTTTAGTTGTGGTTGTAGCAGGCATCTTACTATACTTAAGAATCTTTCATAAATTTAGTACGAGACGACTGTAAATCTGGTGAAACAGGAATGAACAAGGTTCAAGTTTGAACGTTCTAACACTGAGTCGTAAAAGTTGTTTTTTTTTTGTTTGAAGTTCAATTTATTATAATATATATAATATAAATAATTCTTTTAAGAAGCCTGGATGGCCGATATATGAAATGCCGATTATGAGTCTAAACTTAGTCAAAACTCTATTCACAATATAGAGAGGTTTTAGTGTATGTAATTGCACAATAGAAAGAGTGAAAAATAGAACATGATAAAATCAAACGTGTAAATGTCTACTTACTCGGATCGGTTATATAGGACCAACAAATCTCAAAGGATATAGTCGGTTTGTTAAGACTGTATTAGCCATGTAGATGTCATAGCTTGTGTCAAGCTCCTGGGAGGAATGTCCGATTCTGGCTGAGAGAAGCGTGCTCGAACGACAAGGAAAATAAAGGTAGAAGTGAAGTTCGCTAAGTAAGTGGAGATAAATGCTGAACTAGAAAAAGTGAGGAGAAAAATAGAGTCTTGTGAGCAACAAAGGCGATGATAAGAAAAATGTTCAATTTAGGAGTGTAGCATTGCGCGTCGTCGGCTTTCTCGTGGTATGGGATGTCCTAGGCCTGTATGCCATGGTACCACTGGCGTGTTGCTGATATCCACAGCACAATGAACTGAATACAATACTCAGTAAATACGGTTGTCCACGTGTGCAGACATGTCCTTTCTCGTTGATAAGCTCTCAGTGGTGGTGATATTATGCTGAATGCAAGACGAGAATTTCTTAGCCTGAACTTTTGTGTAAAATTGTCGACCTTTCCTCCGAACTTTTTTCGGAGTGTCCATTATCCTAAAAACTACATATTATATTCTTTCTGCTGTAGTATGCCAGTGGTTATCACCTCTTTCTCGAACTTCTCACATGATGAGGAAAGTAGTGAAAGCGCTGTGATAAAAAATTTAATAAAAAATATATTATATATATTTATAATTAATTTAAAAATACTAAATAACAAATATGAATAATATAAATTATACTCAAGTGCAAAAAGACTAGATAAGTGGCGTCTACTAATTTTTATATTACCTATTTATCAGTATTCAAAAATATTAATTTATATTTCAAATAAGGCTTCATATTGTTTCCTAAAATGATTAAACTTTACTGACTCTCGAGTCTAGAGGTATGTTAAAATTATCCTCTGAATGTAAAATGGCCACTTTACTTTGATTAAGATGAAGTTATGACATGGGTATTCATTCTTGTGTGGGTACACATGTTCAAAACAATTTTTCCACTGTTTATTTTCATATTACCTTGACGTTTAAAAGAAAACAAACAATAATAGAATATACATTCAAATCTGACTCTTAATGATAGATATGTTTGTCTTTTATTTCTCTAACCATGGCATAAAGGTAGATTGATTGACTAACTTACTTGAAGGTGTTGGTTTGATTCAAGCCATGACCGTCAGTTGCGATTTTTTTTTTAAAAACTATTTAATATATACTTTTAAGTGAATAACATACGCTTTTCTTTGTCAGGAAGAGTAAAATCTCCTGAAAGTGGCATCGAAGGTCTTCGAGCTTTCTCGTGGACAACCTCTTTGTCATCTACTTCAGAACTAAAGGACATAAACTCCGATTGATCTAAAGACTTGCTTTTTGAGAGTCCTTTCTTGCGCCAGCCGAAACGACCTCTTACAGGACTTCTGCAGAAAAAAATATAACAATATAAATTTGAACCTTTTTGGTCTTCATATTAAATAGGTTTACTATATTTCATTTAATTTAATATACTATTCAAATATTTTCTATTTTAAAGACATCATTCCCATTTTAAATTTTCTTATGGAATCTTACCAGGATTCCTAATTTGGTATGCCTTTTCGCTTAGCTGCATTGATAGTCTTCTTAGAATCCGCATCACTATATTTTTTCTTTTTTCTTACATTTCAGGGCAAACGTTTGGTACCACGCTATTCCAGCCATTGTATTCCGTTGCTTAGCATTAATAGTTTCTCAATGATCACATATGAGATAATTTCGAAAAGCTGGCGATATATATATTTATGCTATATACATTTATATATCATAGTTATTTATATATATATCACCCACCTACTTTTCCCAAGAACTAGGTTGGTAAGGTAAGGTGCGTCACATGCCATGGAAACAGAAAATGTTGTTCAGAAGGATCTAGACCAACCGAGTGGTTTGAAAACAACCCACTCAGACATTACCCGGACCCATATACTAGTATTATCATTTCAACTTCATCTATAATATTATATTTATAGATATATAATATAATTCTATTTATATAATATAGTATATATAATTCGTATTTATATATATATTTAGATTATATAAGTATATATTATTTATATATTACATATAAATTATATATTAATATTATATATATATATTAGTTATTTATATATAGAATACTATTATATAATATATATATATTATATAGTATGATATAGTAAATGAGATAGGTAGTATATATAATATATATTATATATATGTATCATTATGCCCCCTAAATTATGTGGGATTATAGGTTTTAGGTCTGAAGTTATCTGTTGGTCAAGAAATATGCTTGGGGTTGTTTGTCGAGTAGTTTCGATTCGAGTGAATTAGGCGATCTCTCCTTGCCGCTCTACCTAATGTACCTGAGGTATTTTTTATCGAGAGGCCCTCCAAATGCCACATTCAGTGTGCTGTTTTTTACTACTAACATTTTTTTCCCCTGAAACCCTGGCTAAGGAGACCTTAACCTTGGTTCGGGTGTTGATGGAAGAAGTAGACGTGTTCTGGTTGTGTGAATAGTGGGACCGGTTAATTTCAATGACTCGTCACTGAAAATTTTTGAGAACGTTATTTAGGAGGAGCCAAATAGATCTTGGTAGTGAAGGCATATGAAGATTTTAAGGCCACGGTACATCAATGTCTTGGAGATTCGAGATTCTCTTCGTGTTTCAAGTGATGTGTTATGTTTACATTAGGCACATACTCCACCCTTTAGGCGGAATTTATGAAATAAGTTCTAGTTGGAGCATATTAAAAGAGTTAAGAGAGATGAATCCTAGCATCTGGTGTGGTGTCGACAGGTGGTTAGAGTTGAGATGGTGTTTATTCACGGAGCTTTTTTTAGAGATTGGGCCACGGTAAGCAGCTGGGTGGTTAGTTAAAATAGTAGGACTGTCGTAGTTCGGCCGATTCCTTAGCAAGTCTGACGTCATTTCAGCGTAAATTCCAAATAACGACTATTTCGATGCAAATACAACAATACAGATAAAAAACAAACAGGACACAGAAACAAACATAAGACAAAGAAACAAAATCGGTTAATCAGGTTAAATTTGCTATATAACACATCTAAAATAGCCTAATTCTAAAACCGTGTTCAAAAGTTAAAGCTCGTAAAATTATATCCGTTCTAATGTATATTTAGTAAGATTATGAAAAAGCTTAAGGTAAACACTACGCATCAATCTCCGAAACGCAACAATAGAGAGGAGACAAAAGTAAAAAAAAAAAAAAAAAAAAAAAAAAAAAAAAAAAAAAAAAAAAAGAAAAAAAAAAAAAAAAAAAAAAATAAAAAAAGAAAAAAAAAAAAAATAAAAAAAAAAAAAAAAAAAAAAAAAAAAAAAAAAAAAGAAAAAAAAAAAAAAAAGAAAGAAAAAAAAAAAAAAAAAAAAAAAAAAAAAAAAAAAAAAAAAAAATAAAACAAAAAAAAAAAAAAAAAAAAAATATCTCTATAGTTATTTAAACAAATATAAAAAGATTAATAAGTGAAGACGTTTAAGCAATGTTTTGAAAAAATAAAAAAAATAAAGAATAAAAAATAATATTTAATTAACGAAAAATAGTTTTACTTGTCTTAGCTTTTCTTTAAAAGTTAAAGTCATTAACAGAAAAGCAGTTTAAGTTCAAAAAATTAAAAACACTTACGACACACTTCGCTAAGAGGAAATTAAACCAAAAAATAACCAAAAAACAGACAACAGGAATTTCCAAATTAAACTATTAAAGATATTTTATAAGATTTATAAATAACTTTCAAAAAACGTTTAAGTTAATCCAATAAATGCAACACGAACATATTGGAAAAAACAAAGCACACACCGTTCTCTACCCACAAGACGTCAAACTATCACAATAAATTCAAGGAGGGAGTGTTACACAGCCTCAGAATCGAAACAATTTACTAACGTAAATTACGCAGCGTTATGAGCGCAAGTACGCGAGTCTTTGAATTTAGCGATATTAAATTCAGCAGGAAAACAGAGAGTGCATAGAGAATCGCCACAGGAACAGAAGGGATGGTCAGAAAAGGAAAAGAAGGAAGCACCGCAGGCCGCAGCTGGAGTTCCGAATATCAACACAAAACTCAAATGGCGCAGATACAGCACCCTTGTGCCTACGAGGGTGATGCCACGTCAAAGATTCGGTGGTACAGCGTGTGTACTTAAATTCCCTTCGAAACCACCTACCACACAAGTACTATAGAAAAGCTGATAACAGCTAAACCACTCATATCCCGCCGCGCTCAACAGATACGAAGGGTCAAGTGAACTGGAAAGTAGCGGAACAATTTACTAGGCCTTTTTCCTGTTGAGCTCTCGGTACCCTATCTACTTAAAAGCCGGTGTTGACCAGAGCCTCTTCAGATATAGAGTAGCCTAGTATTCCATCCATACAATGGGCGGTATGAGCCTGCATATAGCTGGAGTTAAACTAAAGAGAAGAGAAAAAAAAAAAAAAAAATCTCGCAGGTAAATCGAATAACATATTCAATGAGGCCTCGCTTACAACCATTGTATGTGAGGTTTCCAAGACATTTTCTTTCTGTTTTTATTTATGGTCAAGAGTTTATCTATCTAATACAAAACGGAGAGACGAGAGACCCGTTCTGTAATCAGAAGATTAAGGAAAGTTAGAAGATGTGTTCGTTTAAGAGATGGAGATTATGTAGAAGGTAGCGTTTTTTTTTAAGGAGACATATTTTTTGAATTTCCACATAAGGTTTTGCGACACCCCATCCTCTTCGGCGTGTAACTTTATATCTTATTTCTATTATATATTCTTCTATATTATTAAGACGAGACGCAATTTCAGAAGTAAAAGTGGTAAAAGATGGATAGCAGTGAATTGAAATGAGAATGAAAGAAATAAAGGGTCGTAAGTTCTCCTAAGTCCGGCATCTATGAGAGTGCAGATATAGAGTTGGATATGTGCAAAAGGTGAGAAGATCATTAATAACATACAAACCATAGAGAGTAAGACAGAACCCTAGAGGAACACCACTATTGACAGAATAAGGAAGAAGTCGCAAAATCAACAACATCAAGCCACGAACTATGAGCGTTTGAAAGAAAACTAGACATAGAGTAAGCAAAATGAGATAGAGAAACCCAAAGGAGGGAACCTGGAGAGAGCGTTAAACAGCGTGCCATACTCCCAGTCAAAATGTGTCTTTTAGATAATGGTCAAGCGCCAACCACGCAAAGTCTACACCGACAGTTAGTCCAAAGCGGCGGGAAAAAACCCAATCATAATCAATAAAGATTATCCATAGTTAATATTCGAAGTTACTAGAGAATTAGAAAAGGCATCTTTCTTCCTTTTCAATTTTCATAACCTGTGGCATGGCTATCCTCCTACCATTTATACCCACCTGCTCACGATTGAGGTGTGGTTTGAGCTCTCTAATATTTTGTTTTTGTGGCGCGTGAAGTCGACCGTTTCAAATAAATTGTCATTTCCTTCCTCTCAGATAGCAATCAAACATAATTTATACTGGACGAAAGTTAAATATCAAATATATGTTCTTCAATATACAATTATATATAAAGGTAGTTATTATTTCATGTTACTTTATATAATATCTATCATGAGAGATAACATAAGAGAAGTATATTATAGTATAGGATGTGTATTCCGGTTCAGAACTTGATATTAAACTGACTGAATAAAAGAGATAATGTTGAAAAAAAAAAAAAGAAAAATATATATACCTCACTATATATCTCTAACATTTTCCCTATTTACAAATAAAGCTAAAAATGAAAACTTTCAAAGCATTGCAGTTAATGTAAATAAAGATATTAATTAGTAAAGAATAATTATGCTCAGACACTAGTATATACGGACTCTACCTTTTATACCACCTAGATAGAAAACAAATAAAAAAAATTGACTTAGCTCCGCCCAGAAAAACATCTATATCATAAAGAAGCATAATTTGACAGGAAGTAAAATAAAACCATTCCCTTCTTGCTAAGAGAGAAGTGGAAAGGTAGCTCAACTGATATATACAAAAATGAACAGAAGTAGGAATCGAAATTAAGATAAATCTCATAACCCCAGAACAAACCAATCGAACCATAAATATCCTACTATCTATTACCTTCGACGTTGCACTTAATTTTTATTTATAATATAGTTTTAATATAATGGGAGGAAGATATGTATAGATATATAGTTTTTGTTATGATTATTTTCTGTAGTCTTACTCCTCTTGGTGTGTCCCAAAGAGTTTGGGAGAGACATGCGTACAGAAGTTCTCTGCCGCAAGCATACAAGTGCGTGTAATAATCGATTAGTTCCAGTCATGGGCAGTTTCGTAGATAAGGACAAGGTGGTGTCGACTAACTAAGAAGAACCTAGGCATATCTCTCTCTCTCTATGGTCCTCTTTCTGCTCTTTGGTATCTGTCCTTTTCCTTCGATTTAATTTTGAAGAAAGCTGCGTCATCAGACCAGAAATTTCCACCCTTAAGAGCGGCATTTGATCGATTGAGTGCCGCGACAGGATGCACCACCCGTGTTCTCATCCTTCCTTAAAATTTTCGGATAATTTTCGTTTCAATTTTTAGAGAGTAGATGTTTGACCGCGGCCCAGGGTGCCACAGCTCAGGCCCCCAGACAATAGCACGTCCCATTCATGTCGGCGTGTTCTCAAGTTCACGGCACCTGAGAACTCGTCTCTCTGTCCAAAACGTACAACGGCGTTCTTTCCTTGTTCAGATAGGACAAGAGCACCCACGTCAACCACGGGCGCTGCGGGCGCGCCAGCCTCCTGCGTCTCAGTTATGCTTATCACATATCCACCTCCCAACACACGTCACCACGCCACGAGCGCATCAAACAAACCGACGATCTCCCTTAGCCGTGTGATGCGTGTCGCGCCACTCATTTAGCCATGACCATTCATGCTCTATAATACAACAAACGAATATGGTAGCCCAGCTGAGGTGCTGCGCAGAGACCCCGGGCGCCACCACACAACGCGCTAAGACGGGTCATGTCGCAGGGTGCCCTTCTGCGGTCACACGAGCAGGCCCCGGAAGATAGCCATGCGGAACACAGTGAACGGTGAGCGATGCGAGGAGGCCAGACCCTAGAGCACCACGACCCTTCGGGAGTAACAAAAAACCTAGCATGTCTACGAATCCGTTATTCCTCGATGATGTCGGCTCCGTGCTCGAACGCCCAAGACTATGGAGTCACCGGTGTACGAATGAGCTCACACAAAACGCGAGGGAGACTGGATCTTCCAGACAACCCCGGCTTACCATCGACAAACAGAAGATCTCCTACGGCGCACGGTGGGAGCAGCCGGTGCCGTTCGCCATCGAAACATGACCGAATCCAGGTCCAACGACATACTGTTACCTAGGCGTCAGCACCAGAGTAACGGGTCTTTCACCCCGACACGCATCGACATAACTTCACACGGAGGACGGGTTCCTCACTGCACACAAACCGTACGCTGTAGCGTAACTGAGTACATTAACAGTGTCACAATACTCCTCCGAGAACTAACAATTAACATGCGGAGAGGACCACTTAACGCTTCGTCTTTCCGATCGCTTCTCCGCATGCTCATAACTGCGTTTGGGCAGGCGCCACACAGAACCAAGAAGCTCGTCTCATTCATTTGTTTGACTCAGAGTAGGACCTCTCTCCTTCCTATCGGCGTAACCTCCAGGCGTTTTCCTCAAGTCATGCGAACTATCCTCACCTGGCCTCAGCTCTCTTCACACATCTGATCAGGAGCTCTGTTCAGAACTCTAACCGATCCAGGAGTACATATTGAGAATGTAACCAAGGCGGGAACATTGCAACGATACTCCCCTGGGCGTCACTCCGCAGTTAAGTTTGTCCTAAACTCTAATTCCTCATCTCCACTGGACACGCAGCGCGAGTTTGTCCAGATACTTACACTTCAGGCGCCACTCAGTTGTTTACGAAGCTCTTTTATAGGAAGCAGACATTGACGGGTCCGAGCAAGAAGGGTGCTCCGTTACCACCAACACCATTCGTCTCCTATGGCTCTCACTAAACAGACGGCTCATGCCTACAAAGGCATTAAATCGGGGCCAGAACGTGCAGAGCGTACGCGAGTTGGCCAAATGCCAAAAACCGAAAGACATGATGCGCTGCGCCTCGCCAAGTCCTCCACTCCCGTGCCTGTCTTCAGGATAGAGGTGGTTATGTCGCACACTCATTAGCGGTACCAGCTCTTTTACGAAACTGCCACTCTTATTGCGGACTCGATACCTTTGCTCATTGGCCACTGGTCACTACTTTCGGGTAGGTTCCGTGCATACTCATATAGTCACCGAGCAGACAACTGATTACCCGTCTTCTGCACCACTTTCAAACTACACAACTCCAATAAAATACGGCCTTCTCACCCTGAGAAAGGGCTTCTTGTGACACACCTATCTACTACAGGTGGATTCTCCATATATTCTAGTCTCATGTGTCTGCCACCTCTTTACCCTCGGACCTCGAGATCAAGGCTTGACTGAACGGAGCTCGCACTGGCTCAAAATCTTCCTGATACAGAACTTTACTTACCCTGCGCTCCATACTCTGTGTAAACACTACTCCCAGTATCTCAAATATCTATCACAAATCAATTTCAACATACCTCATCATAAGCCCATTCTCATCTGATTATTTAATCGCAGTAATGCTAGCTATTACTATACCTGCAAGTGACCATTCATTCAAACTTTTCGCTCACTACTCTAATCCTTATTAACACTCTCTCTGTCTCATCACATCAAACGTAAAAAGCTATAACTACATCCCTGCTAAAAATACCATCTCTTTGCACACATCAAACCTACACAACCACTTTCCTATTCCATCACCATTCTCCTCAGCAGTTAACTATGTTTATATGTTTTGCGATATTTCAAGTGGTCTTCCACACTGGCCTCATCCATTTCTCATCAGTTACACAAGCACCATCCCTGATTTCTATATTTCTAGGCAGTTCCCCTTATTTCTCATGTTACATTGACCATGTTACTGCGACTATTCCATCATCCAAGAAAGAGCTTCCATCCCCATAAAATCCCCAACGACCCCACTCCCCCCATTCACCTCCACTCTATTACCACAACTGTTCAATGGGTGTATACATCTATCGTTTTTGTCCTGTGTACTGCAAACCTTTAGTATTTCTTCTTTGCCTACGGGCAGGGGGGCACTTGCCCCCAAAATCTTGGCGAACATTATATAATTCCAAAGCATCTTTCTTTTGACACTTAACATATTTTGCTTTTAGTACATTCAAAACCACGCTTCTTTTTTAGCCTTTTGAACCGCTTCGATCCACCTCTTCATCCACCATTACTAGTAACTTCTTACGTTCCACGTTTAGCGACATGCCGCCATCAAAAAGTTAACTTTTCCCTTGCATGACATCACCTAACTCTCAAATGTTGTTTGCCATCGTCTCTCTATCATTTGGTCGCCTTCAGATTGTTCATGTTAAGTTCACGTAATGTTCACATTCCATGAAAACCAGAAGATATCACTTTATCGAATGCGAATAGCGCTTCATTAAAATGACTAATAGTAATTTTATACGAACTTTATGGTGGTTCTTGTTCTTAACCTTAACGTATTATAAAAACATATATCTATTCTCTTCTCAAAAGAGTTCAAATTGTTGTTATATACCTTTTCTACATCATCTGGTCTTCTGAGATATCAGTGCACCGTGGTCCTCCACTAATCCTCTGGAAAAAATGCTTGCGTTTTGCCAGTCAAGCATATTATTTAATTTTCACAAAATTTAGAACAACTTACCTCTCTCAAAGACGATGAATCCATTCATAAACCCCCTCACTGATTTAACATCTACACACATACATACTCTTCAACATCTCCTTCTACACCAACACAGAAATTCAATATACCTCCTCTTTCACTTCTCATATATATATAGATACTCACAACTTACCTTTTCAAATTTACTGGTATTATTATAATAACTATAAATTAAATATAATACTAATGTGTTTAAAAGAAAGTATTTATTTACTATTACACACTAATATAACTCTTCTCTCTTTATACTGAAAATTTCAATCTTCTCATTACTACAACTCAAATCTTCCATTTTTCTTACCCGCGCACTCCCAAGAACCACCTGCTAGATATTATATATAGATCTTCAATTTTCCTGTTTTTTTATAGTCATATCATATCATATTATCACAAGTATCACTATTAATAGGAAAACTCATCATAATTCCTCAATGAAAGGGTCTGGCTATCTGATACGTTTCTTCTATATTTCATTTGGATAAAATCCTCATTTTACCTAAACTATCCAAATAAAATTATTATTCTACTCTCTTCAAACGTTTCCTCATCAGATATAGACTATCATTATACTCTACTCAGTAAAACCAATCAATACCGGACCTTTTCAAACTTATAATAATATATAGTCACCTTTTAGCCCTTCACGCCACTCTCTAAATGAGACGAAACTTGCCCCTGACCAACTCAGCTACCTTTGTCCGACAGCGACATACACATCGAACTACATCCAAACAATGAAACTACCCTATCCATCTTCTCTCCCTTCTCTATTACCTTATCCACCTGTACATGACATACACATATGATATTTTCTACTCCTACAACCACTCATTTTCATCATATTTTACCTTTCATCCTTTATTTCTAATGATCACAGCCTCAGTAAGCATAATCTAATATTTAGCTACTTTTAAATAAATCAGTCACCACTCTTCCTGGTCTCCTCAACATTAATTTATTATTTACCTTATACTGACACTTTATATAATTCTATATATATATATGTATCATCATTATACTAGATATGCATTACCATATTTCGCGAAGGATAGAAGGCGTTTACGAGTGATCTAACGTAACCTAATCTCAGATAGGCATGTGCTATAATTCAAGCTATTAGCTAGTCAAAAGATAGGTTATAGTTAAGTGACAGCTCCACTCACCAACTACCACCTTATACGCTTGTTCGCCTTATTCTTACTGATACAACGCTAGACATACATTAGTGTTGCGAGATTCTGTGCTCCTCGACATCAATGAGAGATATGGTAGTAGAGTAGAATGTGGTAAGTAGGTGTTATCTAGTAAGCAGGGTGTGTAATTGTAAGGTATGATAGTATTTTGATAGGAAGGAGGTGGATTTGAAGATATAGGTGTTGAGATGAGTATGCCTGGGGTATATATTTATATAATTTGAGTGTTTGAAGATATTTATTGAACGCAAAAGAGATAAGTTGCAATCCATTGAAAAAAGGGATATATAGGTATAACTATAGAGATAGATATATATAATATCTGATATATGTATATAGCTCAACCTACTTGCCTCCCCTAAAATGAAATCCTTCCTATCGCCATGCACTATAATAATTACATATATATATATATTAATATAATAATATATATTCATATAGATATAACTATATATATATAGATATATAAAAGGTTATATTATATATATATTATATTTTGGATTGTGGAAGTTTGGATTAACGTTTATGGAGGGTTTTGAGTTCCAATGAGGGGAGAGAGGAAGAGACCTTGTTTAGAAGCGTAAGGGAGAAAAGGAACGGGTTGAAAATTATTAGGGGAAAGAAGTTGATTTTTGAGTGGGAGAATGAGATGCTGGTAGTTGGGCTCGAAGATGGCGCGACGTGACTGAGGGTCTGAGCGGAAGAAACAAGGCGGGTGTAGGAGCTGGTTAAGAGGATGTGGGATCAAACGCATGTGAAACAAATGAGGAGAAAAAGGCGTGTGATGAGAGAAGAAAAAGTGAGATTTGGAGGTGGAGGATTGTGCAACAGGCGGAGTCGAGAGAAGGGAAGTGAGAAGGCGTTAGGGCAGGGGGGATGAGGTGTGGGGGTAGGCCGGCGGATAGGAAGCAAAAGGGGGAGACAAGTGAAGCGGGGGGAAGAAGAAAAGGGGGTCAAGGGGGAGGGGTGAGGAGGAAGTAGCGAGAAAGACAGGGGAGGGGCGCCTGAGTGCGGGATTCAATTGGGATAAGGATGGGGGAGGGGAAAGAAAGTGAGGGATGGCAGGAAGTGTGGTGTGGGGTAGAAGAGAGAGTGGAGACCTTACCGAGAGCGATAGGGTGGCTTGTGGGCGAATGGGAGAAGTGGGAGAAAAAAAGAAAGAAAGAACAACAACACAGACACACACACAATCACGACACGAGAACACACTACAAGCAAACACACACACCACATATGAGTAAGTAATGTCTCAGTTAATAAAAACTATATAATAAAAGGTATAAGTAAGAGACACTCCTACTTAGATAAAATACACAGAACAATATATATACGTATATATAAGTATAATAAATATATGAAAAAAACCAATAAAAATATTATATATATATGATAATCTATGAAATATATCTCAAAAAAAAAACATTATTCGCTAATTATAAACCGTAACTATAAACTTAAATACGATAGATATAAATATATATAAGCCTATATATATACAATATAATATAATATGATAATATAACATATATACATATATATAAATAAAGTATATATAAAAAGGGATATATATATATATAAAATTATATAGTATATAAATAATAATATATATATATATATATATAGGTTAATAATTCAAGAATGTTTGGTGCAATAAACGCAACAGATTATTTCAGTATATTTCAGAATAGGTCCTAAAGGTGGCGTTTGAAACCCTTACCCTTGAGCATGGTACTCGCAGAGGTGGTTTTACCTTCAGAGCCACATTATTTAGGTATAAATAGGGAAACCCATCATTATTTACCCCTTGAAAAGCCTTCAGCTTCCCAAGAAGGAATAGCGAAGGCGTCGTCACCCTAATCGGACACCTATCTTTCGACGGGCCTCCGCACAACCCTCGAAGGATCGTTGACCCAGAGAGGCCGACAACTGAACAAAGGAATTTTTAACGACACGGAGACAATTAAAGTATATATTCAAGATGGTTATTTAGTGCACCCCTAGAACGCCCACCAATTATTTAGAAATAGGTTGGTGCGGGATTGGAACACTTACTACTAACCCTTACCCTTGAGATGATTACTCAGGAGTGTTACTCGAGACCCGGCTTGCTTAAAAGGAAAACCCCATCATTATCTACACTCTAGACCGAGACTACTAGCTTTCCCACGAGCGCCAGTCGCAAGGACGTGTCTTGGACACCACTCTTGCGACGCGGCACCTCTCCCGGCCACACTCGGCGTCAACGACGCCCACGCCCACCCCAACACCAACGCCCCAATCGGCAACACTGACAAAAAAAGACAGTAATTTATAATTAGAACCGAGACGAATTAAGTATGAATATATCAAAAGATGATTTGTTGCATATACACGCAGACAAGTTATTTGTATATTTCGAAAATGTCCTAGTGGGATTAGAAACCCGTTACCATATGAGGAAGGGAGTTCTCCAGAGTGTGGGTAGCGGGCTCGAGACCCGAATTGGCTACAAAAAGGAATACCCTCATTTTACCTTCGAAAGCTTAGCTTCCCAGTAAGGAGGCGAAGGCGTTGGTTCATTATGGCAACCATAACCTTCGACGGACCCTCACCCCGCCAACAAACATCGGGATACAAACGGGCACAAGAGCTGGTGCGATAATTTATTAAACGGACATTAATTATATCCTCTCAAATGATGTATTGTGCAAATAACGCACAATTTATTGTATATCTTTATTATTTTCAAATTGTGCCATAAGTGGATTAATGGAACCCTTACCCTTTGAGATAGGTACTCCAGAAGTA
>JABUQX010069852.1:0-50143 GCA_015478945.1 Trachelipus rathkii | reverse complement strand
TTACCCATGAATTTCGTAATTCTTTTTGCGTCCAGGTTGGCACCTGAAAATTTTGAATTTGAATCCTTGACCAAATCCGCAAAGTCCCTGATTCAGCTGTTCGTTTACTTTTTGGCGTATCAACATCTTATAATCATCGATGCATCATATCTACTTCAGTTCATACATAAATATGAAAATTACTTTAAAAAATTCTTATCCAAACATGGATTGAATTTTAAAAAAATATTTTTTTCTTTTAGGAGAGAAACCAGCCTATACCTTCCCCATAGCCGTCCAACGCAATCTCCTTTTTTATTTTTTCCCAAAAGTAAAGTTTTATTATACAAAAAAGAAATAAATTAAAAAGAAACCATTAATAGCGTAGGTGAATAACGTCCATTGTGATCACAAAGTTCTAAATGGGGAGATTTAGGTTAACTTTTTCTTCTCAAGGATCTGAATTTTGATTTTATAGCATCTTCTTCTGTCAAAGCTTCAGTTTTGCCATCTTTCTGCTCTCAAGTTTATAGATCTGTATAAATAATTTTCTTTTTTCAACCTTTTTATTCTCTTCTTCTTTTTGGTTGTTTTGACTCTTTGAGATGTTCTTCATATCTCCTATGGGCAGCTCTTACATTTGTCAACATTTTTTGAGTGATAGGAACTTTATGAATACTTTCATGAGATCTTATAGCATTGTGCACTGTTCTTTGAGAAATCAGACTATGTTCTTTCAGATTTTCCACTAAAATTGCTTTATTTATAGAAAACCCTCCTTCCACTGTCGCATTTACATGCAAAAATATCAGTCCTAATTTAATAATCTGCCACAATTCCACATAACATTGATTACCAGGTACTATAGAAGAAAAAAAAACTAATCAAGTCTCTTAGAAAGACAATCACCATCCAAAAATATTTTGAATTTTAATTCAAGGGTAGAATGAGCTTCACTGCAAAGTAGAGTATATTGTGCTTTTGCTTTCTAGAAAAATAGGGAGCAAGTCCATGGTTAATCACATATTTACATTTTATCGGGCTACCGCATTATCTGGAAACATTAATTTAAATGTTTCCCCTATATCTGCACACGAGTTTAAAGACATTTTATCATCCACCACCTTTAATGCCCAGAGTATTTCAGATCTTGAATCATCTTTAATGCAAAAAAATGAAACTGATTGATAAACTGGTTTTGGTTGGTTATTAATAGAACACTCAGGGGTCATTTACAATTGGATTGAGTATGATTAGAAGTTGATGAAGGCATAATTTTAAGTGCGACACACTTTCGACCTAATATTGTATTGATAGAACACATTAACGAAAAAACTTTTTGCAAGTGATGGTTGATCCTAGCTGATTTGATTAATTCAAATGAGTTTCCCCTCGTGAATGTGAAACTTCGTTGGCGTCCATGTTTGATAGATCAAAGTTCTTTTACATACTTTACAGTATGCCTTGGACTATCAGGTCCTTTACCCAACCACTTGATAAACTGTGGGTAGTTTGACGTCCAACCATGGTTCGTTTTAAAGTTAGTTTTTTTGTTGAAGTCATTTTTATAAATAAATAATAACATACCTTCAACTGCACAAAAATCCAAAATCACTTCGTCAAAACCTCAAAAAAACACCCAAAAAAGTATAAAATCACTTTAAAAAAGAAAAAAGATATAAACGAGATAATAGAATCTATAAAACATGTCCATATACCAATCACCTTCAATTCGAAAGGATGAACTTGGGAACAACCTCTACGAACAGAATAGGAAGAATAGTAGTAATAGTGAACTAAAGATAGAAAGAAACAGGATAGAAGTAGATTTATGGGATGTCATTCCTTGCCATCCTTTCATCATTATCAAATACATTTTTCGGTATCTAAATCGATCTAATAATAGGAAAAAGAAATATATCAAAAATATGGCGAACTTGGTCCATGGATCCATTCTTCATTAAATTTTGAAAGTTTAAAATCCCCGACTTTTTGGATTTCCCTGACTTTCAGCATATCTCAAAACGTTTCCCTGACCAATTTTTTTTCCCTGACTTTCCGGAAAGTGTGAACCCTGCGCTCGTAGAGCAGGGTATGATGCCTGGCCTGGCCCCGAATTTATATTATATGAGAATATGAAGATCAGATGTACGCTTCATAGCTTAGAATTGACTCTTAAAGAACAGAGTATGAAGGAAAATTTCCAAATGAATTTAATTATTTATAATTAGTTATTACTAAAGTAGTTGTCTTGTCTTCAATTTATATTTTATAAAATCAGTTCTCTTATTTTACCATATAAATTTAATTAGATTTTGATGTAACTTTACCATTTAATTTATTCTATAAAAAAACTCAAAATTTTGGGTAGGAGCTACCTACCCTGCCTACCCTATGTATACACCCCTGATATATATATATATATATATTAGTGATGGACATGACATCCGCATCCGCATTCCCAAGAACATCCGCATCCGCATCCACATCCTCACTTAACGGCCACACCGCATCCGCATCCCTTTTGAAAATATGGAGGATGTTAGGATGTCTTTCTACATTTTGATTCAAAGCATATAAATAAAATAATTATTTGTTTTTCATTATCATGGGAGTTTATTTGAATAATTGTAATTTGAATGTCGATTTCTGTATATATATAATATAATATATATTATATATATATATATGATATATATATATAATATATATTATATATATATTAATATTATATATATATTATATAATTATATATATATATATATTAATATATATATATAATCTAGAGCCGTGTACGTTGGAATCAAGAAATGATTTTGACAGATTGAGGGGTGGGGAAACAGTGAAGCTGCTATAATATAATGTACCTCAGCCTTTGAAGGGAAAGAAAGAAAGAAGAAAGTTTAACATCGGCCAGGAAACTAGTAGAGAAGCGAGAGTAGAGTATTGTAATATCAAAGAGCAAAAATTGGAGAAACATGGTAGCCGGCCGGAGGAAAAAAACAAAAGTTGGATAAGTATTTTGATGAGTTGTTGAATGTGGAAGTGCAGCCGGGAGAGGAAGGGGAGAGAGAGGGAGGTGGAGGAGAGAAACGTGGAGGAGAAGAGGAGGAGGTAATATCGGAGGAAGAATTTGAGGAGGCGTTAAGGAAAATAAAAGAGTGGAAAAAACTCCTGGTGAGGATGGGATACAAATTGAATTGGTGAGAGAGGGAGGAGAGGGGCTGAAAGCCTTTGATGCTGAGATTCTGAACAGGGTTGTGGAGCAGTGAGAGTGCCGAAAGGTTGGGAAGGTCAATAATAGTTCCCATTATAAGGTAAGGGGGGCGAAGGAAATTGTAAAAATTATAGAGGAAATCTCACTAATGGATCACATCGCGAAGTTATATGAAAGAATATTAGAAGAAAATTAAGATCAAAAATTAGGAAGCCAAGATGGTATGCGAGCAGTATGGGTACAGGAGGGTTGTAAGAAGTACTACAGATTTAATGGTTGCATAAGAAATGATACAGGAAAGACATGTGCAATACAGAATTAAGAAGCATATAAACGCCATTTCATAGACTTGGAGAAACCATTTATTCTGTACACAGAGAGAAGGCTGTGGAGTAGTTCTGGAGAAGGATATGAAGTATAACAGTTCAGACTGATAAAGCAGTAAGAAGTACATACGTGAATAGTATAAGTAAGTAAAGAATCAGGATATAATAAACTAGGAACTGTTGAGTAGAAAACTGGAGTAAGGCAGGGTAAGGGTGCCGTCGCCGATATTGTTTATAGCTTGTTTGGACACAGTCATAAGAGGTGTAAAAGAGAGTTTAGGAGAAATTAACGGAGGCATCATGGAAAATGCAGATGATTTGACGTCGTGGAGAGTGAGATGGTAGAGGTGAAGCAAATTGTGCTGGTGTGCGCAGAAAAGTTGAGGGAAGAAACAGGATTGAAGTATGAATGTGGAAGAAAGCAGAAATAATTAGTATTTAAACTAGTAAGCAGGGAGGAGGGAGAGGAGGAGGGGAGGTAGACGGTTAGAGAGGCTAGAAAGGTTGGATATTATAAAATATCTAGGGAAGCACTTGGAACGAGAAGGGGGTGTACAAAGGAAATTACGAGTACGATTGAGCAGTATGGCAAGACTGTAAGAGCAGTATATCCCATCTTGAAAGATTAAAATATATGAACAAAGAGGGAAAGAGAGCAATATACGAGGGAGTGTTGACTCCGATACTGGTTGATGGGCGGAGACATGGAGCCTGACAGAGAGAGAGAGTAGAATTTCAGACGCGAGATGAATGTGTTGAAGGACAGTGATTGGGAAAAGACGAGAAGAACAGAGAAACGAGACAGGGGTTGAAACCATGATATTGAATAAAGTGGACGCAGCCAGATTGAGATGGTAGGGACACCTGGAAGGATGCGGGGAGAGAGAGTGTGCATTCAGCAGGAGGCGGAGGTGGAAGCCGGAGGAAGTGAGACCGGGGGGAAGACCGCGGAAGAGGTGGGAGAAGAAAACACAGTAGAGGATTCATTGAGAGACACCAGATGCCTGCAAGGGATGAGCTGATGGTGGATGGGGATCGTGATGATAGAACAAGATGGAAGCGGAAGTTGGCCCCACTGACTCGTGAGCCTGACTGGGAGGGATGTAAGATGTAAGTAAGATATATAATCTTGTCATGTCATGTCCATCACTAATAATATATAATTAGTATATATATATATACTATAATATATATATAATATATATATATATATATATATATATATATATATATATATAATATATATATATATATATCAATGGCGACTCTAGTAACTTTTACTACTCGGGCTCTCTCTCTCTCTTTCTCGTCCTCTTCTAATATAATATTATATATATATTATATAATATATATAATTATATATATATATAATTATATAATATATATATATATATATATATATATATATATATATTATAAGTATATATACTTATATATATATATAAATAAATGCTTGAGTTGCTCCTATTAAAAAATTTCTTTCTATATCGAAACGTTTGCTAATCTTCATTTTACAATTAACTTTAAGGTTATTTTTCTTTATTTCAATATTGTTTAAAAGTATTTTTGTAATATTTTTATTATTTTTATATGTTTATTAAATATTTTTATTAAAAATATGATATTTATTATTGTATAGTATTTAATAATATCAATTACAAAATAAAGTATTTATAAACAATTTTTTACTATAAATTCAAAAATATGATATCGCCAATTGCTTTGGGCACGGATGTTCATTTTTATGTGTAAAAAAGCGTTATTTAATAGCGGGCTATTCTACCCTTTTTCGTTTCAATTTTGCATAATCCTTTTATATTTATGAATAATTTCATTTTATTGACAATTTAAACAAAAACAAATAAGAAAAAAATATTTCGTAACTTTGTGAAATTTGCCAAAATAGATTGTTTCTATAATGTCAACTCGTGTTGAGCACGAGTAGCAGAGTCGCCTCGAATATAATATATATACATTATATTAGATATATATATATAATATACTATATATAATATTATATATATATATTATATATATATAAATATAATATATATAATAATATAATATATATATATATATATATAATAAATATAAATTTTAATTCAATCTTTTCAAAAAGTAAAATACAAAAAAACGCACATTTTTAAAAATCCGCATCCGCATCCCTATCATCTTTAAAGATCCGCATCCGCAAAACAGTCAAATTTTGACAATCCGGTTCATCACTAATATATTATATATATATATATATATATATATATATAATAGATATATATATATATATTAATAATATAATAATTAATATATAATTATATATATATTATATATATATATATATATATATTATATATAATATAAATATATATTATATTATATAATAAGATATTAATATATATAGGGATGTACCGATACCAGAAAAGAGCCGATACCGATTACCGATACTCTATTATTTTTTTTTAGGCCGATTACCGATACCGATACTTTTTAATTATTATAATTAGAAACCAATTAGATAAGATAGAAACAGTTGTGCACTGCTAGGCAACTCAGATTGGTATTCCCTGTACAAACAATACTGTTCATTTATATTTCATTATTGGTTGTGCCCCAAGTATATTTATTTATAAATGTAAAATATTTACCTTTAAGAATAATAATTGCAAAATAAATATTAATAACTTTTTCTATGTTTGTCTACATTTAAAGAAAATATTCTTATCCATTTATTCAAGTAAGATTTTCAATGTTTAGCTACTAGTTTTATGTTTTAACATTGATTACAATTTACAAGAAGATCTTTAACTAAGACAATATAAAAGGAATAAAAATAATGAAAGAAGAGACCGCAAATTAATCAGCCGAAAGTGAAAATAAAAAAAAAACCCTAAAATCGCTATTACTCAAACATGACATAAATAAAATACTCATTATAAGATAGATATCATTCAATACTCAAATTCAAAGATTCACAATTGTGATGCAAAACATTAAGCTTTCACTAGTATTATGGCGAAGGAGACTGTCCTTGGGGTGTTTACGATTTCCTACCTACACTGATAAAAATACGCTCTCTCTCGACTGATGAAGGAGGTTCTGATATGTATTTGCCTGCAAGCACTGATAATATTGAAAACCTTGGCCCATTTTCATGCCACCGCATTAAAGGATTTCTCATCTGTAGGCAGCATCTCATGTTTTTCGTAGAGCCTCATATCCTCTTTCACAGACTGCAAATATGAATTATATCTCTCTTCCTTGATGACTGTCTCTTCGTTTTTACGATGAAGTTTCCGTGATTCCTTTGGAAGTGAATGAGATGTCAATGCGAATTCGGCATGAACTGTATCAAAGTCAGCATATCCAAACCTCTCTCAGTAGGTTTATTTGCATGAAAAGCTGCACCATCGTTCAACTATCACTGCTGTTGCCAACGTTGACAGATAAGGCGGTTCCACTTCTCTGTCTCCTTTTTTTTTTTTTTTTTGTCGAGCGAGCAAGCTCCTTCGGTTATGCTATTTTTAATGCAATTCTAGAAGTGGTTCACGCCGGGAGGTGCCATTTCATGTGGGGTTTCAGCAGCTTAAGAATTCCTTATTAGAACGCTTTTATTTAAGTTTATTTTTTTACAGTTGTCACCGCCGCCCACGGGCAGAACCCTATGTCAAGGAGGGGGTGCTTGAACGCCTCGAAAATCCATCTAACGCAAATTTACGCAGATGAGCCACAGACGCAGGCTTTAAAGTGAGGGAAATAAATTGAGTAGGAAACACAGAATGGAAGAGAAAATTCCACAAAACAGAGTGGCAGGAAAGAAAGAAGCAACGCAGCGAACCAGTCTGGAGATACCAATATTAACACAAACTCATGTGCCGGACACAGCACCCCTTTTGCTACGAGGCGTCGTAAAGTGGTGGTACGCGAGTGGATAGTTCCCTCAAGCACTTTGCCTCTACCGAGTACCTATAGAAAAGGATAAAGCACCAACATCGCGCCGCAAATATAAAGGTCAAGTGAACTAGAAAGTTAAGGACAGTTTATTAAAGCCTTTTGGCCTTGAACTCGACCCTATCCAAAAGTCCGGTGAAACCAGAAGCCAGAGCCCCCCCACAAGATATGAGAGCAGTGACTTATGAAAAGGCGGCATGAGACCCTTGTATTAGGGTGGAGTAACTGAGATGAGGAAAAAAAAGTTCTCGCCACTCTACAACAGAACTCCCAGTTATCTATGATGCTTTTGCATTATTACGATCGGCAATGAGTCCTCAAAACATTTTTTTTTTTTAAGGCCAAGGATGTTATATTGGTCATCAGGAGAGACGAGAAAACCGTCGAAAAAGATAGAAAAGTTAAGTGTCTTAGAGAGAGAGATTTGGTAGAAGTTGGTTTTTTAAAGAATTTAAATTTCACAAGCTTGAGACGACCCCAACCCTGAAATTCTATCAGATCAGCGAGAATAGGAATCGGAAACATTAAGACGAGAGGCAATTCTTAGAAGTAAAAAAGGAGCAGAATTTATATGAGTTGAAGGATGAAGGAGAATGGAGTCATCGACATTAGAGTGGATAGAGTTAGATGGCAGGTGAGAAGAGCATTGATGAAAAGCAGAATAAAGTAGAGATAAAACAGAAACCCTGAGGAACACAATATGACAGAAAAAAGAGAGTCGCCCCATCAACAAACAGCCAACATTGAGCGATTGAAGAGAAAAAGCTAGACATAAGTAAGCAAAAGAGAAGAAGGAAACCCCAAAAGGAGGGGAGCTTGGAGAGCAGTGACCGCGTCGCAATACCCGGATTCAAATTGCTTTGGGATATGTGCAAAGCGGCCACTTAACAAGTCTTCCCGTAGTTCTAAGGGCGAAAAACATAAATCAGTTAATAGAAAAGTATATCGCAGTAGATCTCGAGCACCGAGAAGCCGTATGGTAATCGGAAAGAAGGGAAAGAGATTCCAGATGATCTAAGAAGTGAGAGTTGAGAAGGGTTTCAAAGATCTTAGAAAGAAATCAAGTTAGAGCAATTAGGCGATAGTTAGAAGGATCAGAGCGAGCATTGCATTTTTGTCTGATATTTTAGGTATTGGAAATTTATTGCTCTCCTCTATATCTATCTATATAAGTCTAGGTTTGTATTTAGGTCATAGAGGAATATAGTTTGAACGTAGGGTGGGGGTGGTCGAGTACGTTTGAATGTGCGACGTAGTTGTCCTCAATAGTACTCTGGTGTGTTTGGTGTGATTGTAGGTATATGTCTTATTCTTTTGCGGGCGTCACTCTCGTTGTCTGTGTTGGTCTTGTTGCGCGTTAGATCGTTTTGTCATGTTAGATTCAGGAAATGAGCTCGATGCATCTCTTATCAAAATGAATTATGACAGGTGAAAGACATTAGGGACAGCCTGAAGTGAGAAAGGAGGAGGAGGAGGAAATACCAGAATCGTCCAGGGTTGAATTAGAGGAAAAATAGTGAGGCCAAAGATGTAGTTGTTGCCTTTTGTGCGAGTGGAATGGTATTAGAGTCGACAGAATCATCAGAGTTGAATTGCGATGAAGAGGAGAGAAGGATGGATACATTGTGAAGTTATAGTTGTTTAATATGTTTTTTGTTCAGAAAGCGCGAGATGAGAATTTGGTTGCTATGGTTAGGGAGTAGGCCGTAGAGGAGTGGCTATGCGCCGAGTTTATTTTTCGTTTAATTGAAAGTGCCGTTGTGGCTCTGTGCGAAGAGATTCCGGGCGTTTACTGGGAGTTTCTAGGCTGAATTAAAAATGTCTATAAGATTTGTGATGAGTGTTTTGTGGGAGAACGAAAGATAATTTTCCGTGAATCACCGCGATAGTAGCTATGCTTCTTAGGCGGCTGGTAGGTATTGGTCTATGGAGTTCAGAGCAGCGGATCGAAACGTATGGGATTGGGGAAGTAAGATTTGAGTCTTCGTAAGAAGGAATGTAACCTGCTCATTTTCCCTGGTGTGGTGTTGTTTATTAACAGATTACAGTCCCACTTTATCGGCAGGAATTCTGTATAGCGTCTTAAAGTCAGCAGTCTACTTTTCATTATTTTTAGTTGTTGGTATAGGCGTAGGATTATAAAATAAGATTGATAGGTGGGGGGCTCGGGCAGGTAGGTTTTCCCCCCCGGGGCGAATGCCCCAAATCGGCCGATCAATAGTTGCTGCAGAGAAAATTCGCAGAGGGCAGGATGGAGATGTTGGAGAGAAAGTATTAAAATTAAGTGAGTTATAAGGTTGTGTGCAGGATTTCATACTCAATAGTTAGCTGTTAAATGGTGGTGGGTTGTTTTAAGTAGATGATCGAAGGACTTAGTGGTGAAACATGAAGGTAAGTTGTGTTTCCATAGAATTCTGGTTGGACATCCAGGTGAATTGTGTTAGGGTTAGTTTTAATTGAGGTTGCTCTCAGACGTGATAGAAGTATGTTTTCGTGGAATTGATTCGGTTCCTCCCAAACTAAGCATCAGTGACGTGGAGTATGGGAAGTCCTGAGACAATGGGTCAGTTGTGTGTTACATTGGAAATCCCCCTAAATAGGGAGGTAGCTCTCAGGATTATGTGTTTGGATTGAGAAGATGATGAGGAGCAGTCTAGTCGAGAAGTCAGAATATATATGAAATAGTATATTTTCAGATAGAGAAATGCGAAGAAAATGAGAGGATTGTGTGGTATGAATGGGATTAAATTGTATGAATCAATTGCTGTGTGTGGAAGTAAGACAAATTTGTTGAGTGAATTCCTAGATATGCTATAAGAGTAATTGCTGGATGTTTAAGAGATTATGAGTTGCTATATTTCTATATGGATAGAAGTGTAAGAGAAAAAGATTATCCTTTTAATAGAGATAACTCTTCTAACTTCTGTGAGCAATTGGTACATTCTCGATTATGTTTAGAGTATTTAGATTTTCGATGATTCTGCGGAGACGTGTTTATAAGGATATTATTGTTTTGTATGTGAGTTAAGAGTGATATCTAAAGATATCAAAGCTACTGAGTGTGATAAGATAGTATACTCTCTCACCCTAGGTTTCTCATAATCTGAGAATTCAAGTTATATAAGAATGATAAGTGTTAGAGGTCGGTGTCTGTGTGGAAGATATTTAAACGATGGTGAAGGGATTGAATCTGTAGAGCTCGATCCGGTACTGGTGTCATACGATGACAGAAATGAGGCGAGGTAGATAAAGAATTTGTATGGGTAAGTTTTATGCATGTTGGAGATGTAGTGTTTGTTATTCATTTTCAGTCCTAGTTCACTGCTTAACATTTTTTGAATCTTCAGAAGTGAATAGTTTTTATGTGTAATAGTTCGAGTAAGGAAAGTCCACGAACTCGTGGCAAATCTTGCTATCTACACGCACCACGCACACTGGCGACGACGCATCATCTGGTCAAGAAAGTTCTACAATAAAAAAAACTAAGAACCAAATTAATATATGAAAATAGACATGACAAAACACAGATGTAGGATTTCAAAACCAAGAGGTGTAGAAATGAGTGAAATACATTCTAGTTCGGGGGACGCTTTAAAACTGCTATAATTTTAAATGACGATTAAAACGTCCAGTAGTTTGTTCACTAGCCAATTAGTATGCTTATGCAATCTTATGATATAAATCCAGTAGATAAGTGTTATATTTAATAATAATCGATGCTCACGTTAGTGCAGTGATGGAAATTTTTTAGTTAGATTGTGTACAAAAAAAAAAAAAAAATACTAGTTGATTCAACTAAAAAAAGTAGATAAGATCGGTGTGTAAAGAGGTTAGATTTTTATAATAATGGCTGTCCAAATAGGTAAGTTTTACGCTAAGACAAGTTGGAGAAACGTTAAAAATCTAAGTTAAAAGGGAAATCGAGGAAGTTTCATTGATAAGTTAGAAAAAAAAATAGCTTTATACTTTTTGTGATCAGGTAGAAATCGTGTTATCTAATATATTAACTAGATTTTATTAATTGGTGTAAGCTAGCTGTAATCGTTTTCTGCTATTTAGTGCTGGGAATTAGAAACTGTAATACTAGAACCAAAAAGTAAGAAGTATTGGCTAAGTAAATTTTTAACCGATACCGATACCGGTACCCTCAAAAAAATGGGCGATACTACCGATACCGATACATATCGGTACATCCCTAATATAATATATATATATATATAAATAATATATATATATATATATATATATATTATATAATAATATATATATATTTTATATATAATTTTATATATAGTATTAAAAATTTATATTATATATATATATGAATATTGCAGTTAGTATATATTTTTAGTATATACTCGTATATATTATATATATATATGTTAGTTTTTGAGTAATAATAATGGGTATGGGGGTAGGGTTAAAATATATTTTTTGAAGATATGAATAGGGATTTTCGTATGATGAGTTCGATGAAGTGTATAGTCATCTTGTAAATCCTACGCATCCTGGCGTAAGACCACGAATGAATAATTATATATTAGTAATGAATGAATCTTTCTCTGAGCATATATAAGAAATTAAAAAGTATGATGATTAAAATAATTATATGAGGTGGTAGTAGCGTATTATTAAATTGTAGATCATTTTTATGATGTAATATAAATTGATGAATATGATAAATAGTATAGTATGGATAATAGTATCTGAATGATAGTAAGTAAGATAGGTATTTAATAAAAGAATAAAATTAGATATACATCGAGTTACATAATAGAATATGTAAGATTATATAGAATATTGAGAGATGGCAAGCAATAGAAAATTGATTGGAAGAAGTTTAGTTAACTTATATATTATATTTGCCTAACATTTTTCCATATTACATATTAATTATTGGTGGAAGAATTCAGAACGACCCATTTCTTGTGAGCTATGGGTTTACAATGATAAACTTAGTAATAAGTTATTCGGTCCTGATAAAGTCTGTTACATTAATTAGTTAACTTAATGAATAGTAGATTGTATTACTGATGTGCAGTGATAAGCTTGTAATTGTAGTGGTATTTAAATTGGTAGTTGTGACGATGTGAAGTTTATTAGTATTAATTATACACTGTCCAACAGCCAAAATTACGCAATCTGTATTGAATATTGATCTAGAAAATTGAAATAATGTATGATGTCATTATCTAACGCCAGGAGGAATATTAGATATGAGTAGTAAAGCCAGAAAAGCCTACTAAAGGTTTCGGGTTATTGGAGCAATAAATACATGGTGAATTATTAGAAATATAATCGACTAACCTGTATGAGTTATATATGAGGTGATGAGTTATGTGTATAAGATCATTATGAGTAATGATAATATGATGATATTCGTGTACTTGACATAGAAGAAGAAAATAGTCGTTTTATGAATTTGACAATACCTAAATTTAAAATAAGCATGAATATTAATAATAGATCAATATGTATGTATAAGAGGTAGATATAGGATGTGTCTGCTACAGAGTTTTATGTGTATAATTATAAGGTGGTATGGAGAGGGAATGTAAAGGTGTCTATCTCAGAAAAGGGTATATAGAAAACAAAAAAATATCACAAAAGAATAGGGAGGTGGGTGTGATATGCATGAAGTATTGAATTTATGAGAGTGGGTATGTGTTGTAAGATGTGTTTCTCCATTATTGTATGATAGAATGTAATATATGAAGTGTATTAATATAGATTCTTTAAAAGGTGAAGAGATAGATATGATGGATTAAGTTATGTGGAGTTAGAAAAATTTTCTAAACACTCTATAAATATGTAAAAGATATTGTGAGGATAATAGAAGAGATCTAGAGAATATATCTGATAAGATAACAAACATCGTATGTGGTACTACGTTGGAGATATGCGACAACGAAAGGAAAGGAGAATCTTTAGAGAATGATGAATCAAGGTATGATAAAGCAAAAAGAGATTGTGAAAAAACTGTGATGATATTAAAATAAAGTGAAAAAGTACTTTCATACCAATTGATCAGTAATTCCTAATATGGAAGGGCATGAAAGAAAACTCAAGTGTTGTCTCTACTGGGAAAGTTAAAACAAATATTTTCAGTGAATAACAAAGAATCAATTGTAAATATGATGGAATCAGTGTGTGAAATAATAGAAAAAAGAAGAGAGAATATGTTCTAAAATTTATAAGTATAAATAATTAATAAATTTTTGTACATATGAAATACAAATAAGTCATAAACACTGGTATGAATCTTACTGGAGATAGAAGAACAATTTAATTTAAATAAATGTAAAGTATTGAAACGTAATAATTCATAAACCGAAGATTGGTATTTGGAATGAAAAATATAATTGTGTTGGAAACGTAAAAAAAGAAGGAAACTTATGAAAAATTGTACAAAAAATAAAACAGATAGAAGAAAGAATAAATAATAAATCTATATTTTTTATACAAAGAAATTAATGAAAAAACAATATCTAGAAATAATGAAGCCATTATAATACAGAAAAAGAAAGAAAGAATGAGATTTTGTAGAATGGGGAATTAGTAGAAAGAAAAATGAATAGAACTTTTTCAATAATAATAAAGAATTTAATGACATAAAGAAATTAAATATCAAGAAAATGTAATGGCTATTATAGATACAGGTAGTATAGGCAGCAATAGGAGAATTAGGATAACAAAACTGATTAGTGGATTAGCCGATGGATGAATTACAATATATTAAAGACAAACAAAAATTTAAAGATGGTCGTTTTGTATTTGGAAAAACAGAGTATAAAATATTTAAAGAAATATTATTACCTTGTGAAATCAAAGGAAAGAGTTTTGATCTAAAAATCAATGTAATAGAGGGTGACATATGAAAAGAGTGAAATTAAAGATTAATATTGAAGATGGAATTGTTGACATTTGTGATTTGAACCTACTGAAAGTGAAAACATATGAGAATGAAGGAGGACATTCCTGCTTATTATTGATTAGAAAACAAAAGGAAACATGTTGGATTAGTTAATTTAAAGTAACTGGTTTAAATGCACCGAATAGAAAACAAAAATTGAAAAAATACATAAAGTTTTGACGAGATGTGGAGTATAAAATTAGCTAGAACAATAAAGAATGCTAAATGAAAAACAAGTAAATGAAGAGGATTTTTGAAATAATGTAAGAAAAGAATTGGAGCAAATTGTGAAATATGTAAGAAATATAAAAAACTCCATCAAGACCAGTGCCATTAGCAAGTAAATTTAATGAAATAATTCAATTGGATGTTGGTGAATTTGAGAATAATAAATTTTTAGTTATAGGATTAAGCAACAAGATATACACAGGCAGTATGGTTAAAAAATAAAACAAGTAAAGAAATTATAGAAAGGTTAATTGAAAAATGGATTATATATTTTGGAAGTCCTAATGGCATTATGTCTGATGCAGGACGAGAATTTCAAAATGAAGATATGGAAACATTTACTACAAAAATGAATATCAGATTAATGAGTACAGCGGCATAAAGCCCATGGAGTAATGGTTTATGTTAAAAGGTAGTAGGATTACTTAAAGAATCATTATACAAGTTAAAACAGGAAGGACATGACAGAAAAAAATAGTATGGCGGCCAATTTTTGCTAAAAACGGACTACAAGATTACTTTGAATACTGCACTGAATCAAGATTGTTTTTGGAAGAAATGTAGGAAGTGATTACATATTAGATTGTGATAACGTAATAATAAGTGAAAAGAAAGATACTGATGACATGATAAAAGAATTATTAGAAACATTAGACCATTAGAAGAATACACATAGAGAATGAAAGTTTGGAGAAAATAAAATGTGCATTAAGAAGTCAAATAAGAGAACATATTTCAAAACATATAAATATAGGTGAAAAAGTTTTTTATAGAAGAAACATTGATAAAGAATGGAGAGAACCAGCTAAAGTAATGTGTGTAAATGGAAAAACTATCATAGTAAAACATGGAGGTACTTTAAGAGCTGTATCAAAAAACATGATAGATAACTTAAATGAGAGTTAGGGAATAAGATGAAAATACCAACAAAAAGTGAAGATGAAGAAGATGAAGATGAAAGAAGAAGGAATGAAAAAAAATGATAGATCACTCAAATGAGAATGGGAATAATAAGATGAAATAATATGTCAAAAATTATAGAGAGAATTTTCATTGAAAAAAAGTCAAAAGGAAGATGAAGAAGAAAGAAGAAATGACAGGGAAATTTACCACAAATAATATAATTTTTGTTGAAATGACTTGAAATGAAATTAAAAAAATAATAACATATTTTAATGGGTAGTGTCATTAGTAGAGCTGGCAAAGCAACAAGAAAAAGTATAATAAATGTGGTATAACATACGCAATTTTAAAACGATATAGTATAGAAAAAGAAGTCGAGAGAATTTCAAAAACAAAAGTTTGAGTAGACATAAAGTAAGCATAGAAATGAAGAGGAGATTCATCAACATAGGAAACGAACAGTTGAAAAATTGATAGTTGGCCCTTAAAGTGAATAGTGAAAACAAAGTTATTATAGTCATTCTAAGAAGAAGTTTAAACAAGGTCAAAGATATAGAGATAGAAAAATTGGTAAAGAAGATAATGTGTTTGAAGGAAGTAATGAATAGGTGTGAGATGAAAGCAATTAATGTAAGATGTGTAATTAGTGAAAAATTTTGCAAATGAGCGAGAAAAAAATTTAAAGCTAGATTAAGCTAAAAGATATGAAGAAACAGTGGAAAAAAAACAAGATGCACCAACTGTTTCATTGGAAGGAATGATAATAACTATAGCTCAAGAAAAAAATGGAAAATAAATGCTATGGATATTTCAGCAGCTTATTTACAGGAAATACAATAACCAGAAAAGTATATCTAAGACCACCACCAGAATTTAATGATGTAAACTTTGGAGATTGAAAAAATACGGTACAGTTTATGGATTACAGGATGCTGCTTTGATGTGGTATTTATCATTGAAAAGACAATTAATAAATAATTAGGTCTAAAAACAAATAAAATGGAAACCATTATTGATTAATTGAATGATTCAAAATAATTTAGAAGGATTATTATTATGTACCCATGTAGATATTATTATTTTATGGGTAGGAAGTAAAAAATTTGGAAAACACTAAAATAAATAAATTGAAGAAAACATTTTTAAAATAGGAGAAAATAGTTCAGGATCATTTAAAATATTTAGGGAGTTCAATTAAGTCAAGATGAAAATATTATAGTAATGGATCAAAATAAGATTTAGAAGGTTGAAAATTAATGAAATAAAAACACAAGAAAATAGAAAAACTTTGATAAAAAAAGGTAAAGTAATACCAACAATTTAATAAGAAAATTAAAATTGGACCTAAAAACATACAAGACCAGATCTATCTTATATTAGTTAGTAAATAAATCCTTGTCAGAATAAACTGAGCATCAAAGATTATAAAGAACTTCGTATATTAACAAAAAAATACAGAAATGAATTAAAATCTACAAATAAATAATGATATAATGAAAATTTAATAACATACTGGTGATTGATCATTTGCTAATAGAGGAGATAAAATCCAACTAGGATGTATATGTTTGCTGTGGATAAAAAGGAAAAAATGATACCTAAAATGTTGGAAATCAATAAATCAAAGAAAGTTTAACATCAGTCATGACAAGCAGAAGCATAGCTACTTGAAAAGTAATTGAACAATCATTATACATACAAAAGATGTGGAAAGAAATGACGAGCAAAAAGATACCTATAATTCTAAGAAAAGATAGTAAGACGCTTGTAGATACACTAATGTCGGAGAAAGACAATCAAATTAAAAAGTTGAGAATTATAAGATCAGCAATAAGAGAATATATAAATAATCAAAAATAAAACAAATAGGAATGGGTGAACACAGCAATGATCAATTCGCTGATATGTTCACCAAAGAAATACATAGAAAAATACAGAAAGTCAAGAAGAGTAGAAGATGAAAATAAAAATAAAACATCAAAAATAAATTTCTTCAAATGTATGTTAGAACAAACTTTATTTTGCTCAGAGGTTTTGGAAAGAATGAAAATTTAGTTGATCAGAATATTCAAAGAGAATGTTTGTCGAAAATATAAAATTTGTATTGTAATTAATGGTGAATTTTAAAAAAGTTAAGGAATTTAAAAAGTTAAACATAGAGAAATATTTATAAAAAGAAAGACAATAGATAAACGAAAATTAAAGAAAAAACAAAAATGAAATATATTAGAGAAATAATAAAATAAGAGTGATAAATATATTAATAAATAAGATTCCAAAATCGTTGAGAGCAGTTTGTTATCAATTAAAATGATACGTGGTATATATATATATATGTAGCTTTAATAAAGATCTTATTATTGGCATAATACATAGCTTTTATACACAAATTTATAATATATTATATATATATATATATTTAACAGGATTTTCTGTTAAAGAATTTAAGGAAAAGGGAAAAAATGAGATATTTCTCTGCTTCCAATCATTGTTTATGTCTATTTGGAAATCATAGATAAGATTATATCGCTCCTTGATTTTTTTCTGCTAATTTATTCCCTCATGCATGCGCAAAATCGTTATTATCATTTTCAAATGGCGGTTTAAAATAAACTTGATTATTTGCTTCTTACTATCTCACTTTTTCCACATAAACACTCATTTCAAAGAAATTAAAGTCCAATCATAAAACCCTTTCTTCGCATTTAACCCCAAAAGTAATTTCTTAGATTTACACAATTCATTCTGACTTTATCCATGGTACCGAAAAGTTTAACTTTATTAAGTGTCTTGAGTGAAATTTCTGTAAGCTTCAAATTTTATTTTGTTTTTTAAAAAAATTTTATTTTTTCCAAAAACGAAAACTTTTACACCCAGTCATAATATTAATTTTTTACAGAGGTGCCTTCCTTTATAAAAAACAAAGGGGCTTTATTAGTTCAAATTCCTGATTTACAGTCAGATTCCTTATTTCATTTCTTGATAATTTCTAAGATTAGCCCCCATATAGAGATTTTTGGTGCGAACAGTAATATTTGGTTTATAAAGTTTTTTTTTACTGCAGGAACTAGACATTTTTAACCAAACTTCTTTTATTTTTTTATTTTTCTTGTGTTTGTTTTCCAACACTTTAAATAAACTCTTCCACGAGCCTTATTTATAAGTGAAACTTTTTGTCGACTCATTTCCTTTCTTTTTTTTATTTCTTTTTTTTCAAACACTTAGAATAGCACTTTTAATCTCTTAAAATAAAGAAATAAATTAGATTACTGAAAATTGTTTCAAGCTTTTATGGTAATGAGGAAATTGTATTTTTTTATAAGCCCTTTTAACAGTCTTACCAAGCTCCATCCCTTCCTATTTTATCCTAACTTTTAATGTAAATTCTTTTTTTCGAGGATGATAATTTGCTAGCCCTTTTAAGTTTTTTGTACGATATACAAACCTTATAGTCTTAAAGAGTGAGGCCCTTAATTATAATAACCATAAGAGCCACAATATTATAATTCCTTCTGTCCAATGAGAATAATAATAATAATAATAAGTAATAATGAATAATAATAATAATAAGAATAATAATAATTTAATAATTAATGAAATTGCTGACTCAATCCGGACCTTGCTTGTTAAATTTTTTTTATTTCAATTTTTTATATAATTTTTTAGCAAATACCTAAACATCCTTTGCGCCCCAAAGAATATTACGCTGAATTTCCTCCCATTTTTTTTCTTTTGTCATTTAACAAGCTCCTCACCCACGTTAATTTAATGATTAGAATAATTACTCTTATAAAGTATATAAACTTATCTTTAAACTATGCACTACTAATTATACACTACACTTCAGCCACTAGTAAAAATTTAATTTGAGATTCTTATTTACTAGTTTGGTTTGTAAAATTTTTATATTTATCTTGCTCCATTTTTTTTTGTTTCAAATAAACTCTTTGCATTTTATTTTATGAGGACCAAGAAGAGATGTTTTTATTATTGTTAAAGTCATTTTTTTTTTATCCTTTTAATAAGATTTTATATGTGTAAGAATTCATGTTCAAATTTATTTTTTATTTGTCAAAAAAAGTTATAATAATCCTTTCCTCAAATGTTTAAATGATTATCATGATGTCAAGCCCACTTTGGATTTCTTTTTGATAATTACTGTATATTCTATGCCAGTAGTTTAGAAAAAACAAAATATTAACTGGCGTAGCGGGTAGTTTATTATTAAAAATAAATAATGAAACTAATGAAATAATTATTATTTTTCAGAAATTGTAGAAATAAATGATAAATAAGAAAATAGTTTAGTAAAGTTAAAATTAAAACTGTAAGAATCGCAGCTATTCCATACAACGCCTTAGTATATTCTTTTGTGGTTGATTAGATTTATAAAGAGAAACAACAAGAATTAATAAGAAAGAGGAATAGAGAAAACAATTATGAAGAGAAGACATTGGAAAATAATAAATAAAAATAATACCAAGAACATAGGGTTGGCAACCAAAGAATAACGAAGACCAGAGGAAAAAACCAGACCAAAGAAATTAACAAGGACCAGAGGAAATAACCAGACCAAAGGAAATAGACCAAAGGAATTAACCAGACCAAAGGAAATAACCAGACCAAAGATTACAGATCAAAGGAAATAACCAGACCAAGGTAAATAACCAGACCAAAGTAAATAACCAGACTAAAAGGAATAACAAGACAGTATTTATAATAAGTAAATTAGGAATAAATATTATCTAAAAGAAAAAATATACACATCATATTTAAAAGGGACACTGTTCCCATCGTATAATCATTCATATTCATCATCAACAACAATCATAAGGAACATCAGCATCAGATTACCAAGAGATACTACTTCATCGAGAGGTAAGTTACCACGAATTTAACAAGTGCGCTACTCTGCTCCTGTCCCGCTTGAATGCCATTGGAAGAGGAAGAAAGTAAAATTGCGATGATATCCAGTAAAGAAAGATGCCCTACCTTTTCAGGAAAAGAAGAAGAATACAGAGACTGGAGAGAACGAGTGGAGGATTGGATGATAGTGGAGGAAAAAGTAAAATATCCTGGTTTGGAAATACGTCTAGCACGAAAGGTAAAGCATCACGAAATATGGTATAGATTTAGAAAGAGAAAAGTTTAAAAAAAGATAAGGAGGGAGCAGCATTGATATTAAAAACACTGGATGAAGAAGTATATAAAAAAGGAGAGTGATGGATAAATTGGAGAAACCATGAAACTATTTCCTAATTGAAAGAAAGAAAAGATGAAACAATGAAAGATTATATACTAAGATATGAAAAATATTCCAGGGAATTGAAAATGCAGGAGGTGGTAAAATGTCACAGGAAATGAAAGGAAGTCATCTTCTGGGACAAGCGAAATTGAATTCAAATGATCTTCATGTAGCGTTGGGAGCCTGCGGCAAGGAAGAATATAGCTATGGAAATATTAAAAATGTACTCACACGGATTTTTCAGGAGCAAAAGGAAAAAGAAGAGAAAAAAGAAGCTTGTTGGATGGAAGGGAACAAGAAGAATCCTGTTAACAAGAAATACGGAACCGTTACGAAATGTTTTAAGTGTAGATCGGAAACACATTGGCGCGAATAAATGTCCCATGAATATGAGAACAGGTTATATTTGCAAGGCAAAGGTGAACCATTGGGCAATAGATTGCCAAAGAACTGAAGAATAAAGACAAAATAGAACAAATAGAAACAAAAATGAAGACAATAAAAGAGAAGAAAATAAGATGTGTCTTGGGAAAATGAACAATGGATGGAAGTACAGAAAGTTATTGAACTCAAGACGAAAATAATACCGGCATAATAGACTCCGGAAGGCAAAGAACGGTAGTGTGTAATTTTTATTATGGAAAGGAATTTTGGAGTAGATAACCAAAGACCAAATTGAAGAGAAAATGAACAAAAGCTTAGAAGACCACACTCGTTTCATTTTGGAGAAACAGTTTAGTAAAGGATAAGAATGTTTATTATGTACAAAATTAATGGGGAAACAAAGTAAGTATAAGAACAACAATAATAGAAGGAAACGTTCCCTGGTTGATTGGAAAAGAAATTTAGAGAAAATAGAAGACAGTAATAGGACTGTCGAGGAAAGGAATAGTTATAGCAAAACGTTTTTCAGACTACATTATACCATGTAAAGGGAAGAATGAAAAAAATCTGAGGGAGTGCATTGATAAGAAACTTGAAAGAAGAGTTGTGGGTTAGGTTTTAAATTTTGAGAATAAGCAAAGGAAATAATTGGAAAAGAATAGAATTTCCAGTTCAATTCGGACATGCTAGTAGTGAAAAATTAATTGGAATTTGTAATGATGAGTATAAGAAGAATGAGTAGAGCTAGGTACGAAGATTTAAGAAGACCTGGAAAGGAAAATAATTAGACACAGTAGGCAGATGCGATACATGCATAAAATATAAGAAAACACCCGCGTAGGCCAATAGTTGGAATTGCCTATAGGCAAAACATTCGATGAAGTAAGGTGGTTATACAAGTAAGAGCAAGAACATGTAAGGCGACGTCCCCATCAGAAGCAGACGTTAATCAGGAAGAAGAAGAAGAAGAGACCACAAGTTGATATAAAGATTTGGCTGAAAGGTGAGATTGGGGGAATCTTATGAGATAGTGGACAAAGAATCGAAGGAAAAATTAAGAATAAGAATAACAAGTAGAGCTGGAAAAGCAACTAGCCAAAAATGGTCAGATAGCTATAGAATTAGATCATGGAAATGAGAAATGGATAGATTTGAGAAATTTCCAAGATATAAAACATATAGATGGTGATGAAACATGGTTAGATTTCGAAAATGAAGAAATACATAGAGCAAAAATGGATGAACTTAGTAGCTGGAAAAAGAAAGGAGTCTACGAGGCGGTACAAGAAAGGAATCAAAAAGTAATTACAACTAGATGGAACATTATAGAAAAATCAGAAAACGGAAGAAGAAAATGCAAAGCACGACTTGTTGCTCGAGGTTTTGAGGAACAAGGAGATTTAACGACTGAATCACCTACATGTGCCAACGAATCATTAAAAATGTGTCTTGCTGTAATTAAGAAAAATGGATGGAAATGCAAAACATTAGATATTAAAACAGCTTATCTACAAGGTAAACCCATAGAGAGAAATGTGTATTTAAAACCTCCCAGAGAGGCAAAAACAAACTACCTCTGGAAGTTGAAGAAAACTGTGTACGGTTTAAAAGACGCAGCAAGAATATGGTACGAAAGTATCATGGACATAATAAAATCACTTGGAGGAACAAAGAGTAAGTTGGAACCAACTATAGTATATTGGAGGAAAAACAGCCGAATCATCGGCCTCATGTGCATACATGTGGACGATATTTGTTATGGAGGAAATACTGAGTTTGAAGTGAAGAAAAGATAATTCGAGAACTGAAAAGGAAATTGGAAATAGGAAAAGAGAGTGAAAGGAAATTTTGTTCCATTGGTTTGAACGTGGATCAAAATGAGGAAATTATTCTAGAGCAGAATTCCTATGTAAGAAATATGAAAGTACCAGATAAAAAAAGATTTAAGAAGAGGAGGAATTAAATAAATAAGAACAAACAGAAATACAAGATCAATGGTTGGACAATTTAAAAACTGGATAGCTCAAACAAGACCAGACCAGAAAATTTCTTAACAAGGTAGGAAAGAAGTAATTTTGTAAAACGGCACAACAAGATATGAAAAAAAGTAATAAAAATTATAGAACAAGTAAAAGAAAAGGAAAACCAGATAATCATTCCTACCCTTAAGGGTAGAACAAAAATGGAAATCTTTTCAGATGCCTCTTTTAATAACATGGGAAATGGACAATCTCAAATTGGGTACATAATAAGTATAGTAGATGAATGTAACAACAGAAGTCCTCTATATTGGAAATCAAAAGTGGCAAAGAGAGTGGCGAGATCCACTCTAAAAGCGGAGGCATTGGGTTTAGGTGAGGCTGCCGATGCTGGAATATATCTGAAAGCTTTATGGGAAGAAGTAACTGAAGAAAACCTACCAATATTGATGAGAACAGATTGTCAAAGCCTTGAAAGAGCAATACACTCAACTTCGGCAGTACTAAATAAAAGACTAAGAATAGATATGGCATATCTCAAAGAAATAATCGAGGAAAAAGAAATAGAAGAAATCAAATGGATAAAATCACAGGAACAGATCGCAGACATCTTAACAAAAGAGGGTGTAAAGAAAGAAAATATACTGAAATATGTTAACAACGTAAATAACGTAATATGAAGACATACTACACTTATAGCAAAGGAATAAACAAGAATAAGAAGAAAAAGAAAAAAAAGAAAAAATAGAAATAAAACAAAAAAGAAAAAAGAAAAAAATAGTATTGATTATATAATTATTTTATATTCTATGCCAGTAGTTAGAAAAAACAAATATATGTACTGTCAAAGGGTATTGTTATATTATTAAATATAATAATGAAAACTATATATATATAATAATTATTGTTAGATGTAGAAATTAAATGAAGAAATAGAAATAGTTTTAGTAAAAGTAGGATTAACTGTAAGAGTAGCAGGCTTTCCATTACAACGCCTTTAGTATTATTTTCTAATATAGTGTGATATAATTTGTATAAAGAGAAGGAGTTGTGTCCTTGGATGAATTCAAGGAATAGAGAAAACAATTAGGAAGAGAAAAGGACATTGGAAAAATAATAAATAAAAAATATACAAGAAACATAGGGTGCGCAACCAAAGGAAAATAACAAGACCAGAGAAATACCAGCAAAGAAAATAACAAGACCAGAGGAAATAAACCAGACCAAAGGAAATAACAAGACCAGAGGAAATAACCAGACAAAGGAAATAACAAGACCAAAGGAAATAACCAGACCAAAGGAAAATAACCAGACCAAAGGAAATAACCAAACCAAAGGAAATAACCAAAAAGGGAATAACCAAGACCAAAGGAATAACCAGAAGAAATAGGAAAATATTATCTAAAAGAAAAGAATATATCATCATCATATTTAAAATGGGTTACACTGTTTCCCATCGTATAATCATTCATATTCATCATCAACAACAATCATAAGAGGAACATCAGCATCAGATTACCAAGAGATACTACTTCATCTGAGAGGTAAGTTACCACGAATTTAACACTTTTATTTATTATTTTATTTTTTTTGTTTTAGGCACTTATTATATCGGGCTTAATATATTGAACCTATTTACATGCACAATAAATTGAAGTAGTACAGATAGCGACAATTTTATTACAAGACCTTGACCTTAAACTCGCCATAACAGAATTTTGGCGAAAGTGGCAACATCGTAGCAGCGAAGTAGTATAGTCTTGTGTGAATCACGGTGTGAACGTGAATCAAATTGGACGAAGCAAATGTCTTTTTAGGTGCCAGGAACACTCCAAATTGAGGATTTACTAATTTACGGTACCGCATTTTTATCCCAGTTTTTATTTTTTTCATAGTCAGAATAAATTTTAACATATATTTTCAATCAAAAAGTTGCAATATACAGCCCAGTAAATTTAATTTTTATATATCAAAAGCATTTTCACAAAGCATAATTTTTGGGCTATATTTTTTTTGTTAATTCTCTTTCTGACCATACATCGCTAATATGGCAGGTGATGATGTTACCACTCCACCCTCTCCTGCTCAGCCTATTGCAACCATTACGCAGGTATCGAAGCCGGAGTTGCTTCTTAAAGGCTGTATCGATGGCAAGTGGGAAGGTCCCTCTCTACTTCATTGGGACGCCAACGTCCGAGAGAATATTACTCTCAAAAACTGTATCTCCGAACCATCAAAGTTGGCTCAGGCGCAAAATCAAATCTCAAACGATCCTAAATCTGAGATTCGCAGTTTTTTGAATGCCAAACCAGAGCTTTTTAAGGTCACAACTTTAGATGACTTTTTGATCCGGCTGAAGGATTGCATCTTCCCGGACAAGGCTCTCTCTCCTTATGATGCAATGCAACGCATAAGGAACTTCAGATGGTCTGAATCCAACTCCCTAAGCGCAGCTGTGCTTTCTTTACAGCAGCTCTATTCAGAATTCTATACACTTGCCAAAAATGACACTTCCTACAAGCCTGATGAGAAAATTATTACGGCTACCGCCTTCTGCCATTTATTCACATTCCTTCCTGAAAAGCCCGAGATTTATAGAAGAGATTTCAAGAAATTCCATAATCCAGATTGGATCTCCACAAACAAATAAATAACTTGTTAGAAAAGTCCGAAGGCCGCTTGCATGACCCTATCCGAAATGTGCTGACCCAGCCAAATATCCACTTCCAAAAAACGGCATCTGTTCCTCAAAAATCAAAATTTTTTGGGTAGAGACAAGATTTTCAGCACCCCAACCGCAATTTTCAAAAACGAAATTTTAATAATCAAACAAAGCCACAGACTCAAATGTATCAAAGTAGGCAGTTTCCTCAGCCCCAGAAGCCTGCCGGTGCTTCAATTGCTCAATTGTGAAAGAGGATGTCACACAACGTCCTATTGCTCTTTCAACCCATATTGCCGACGTTGTAATTCAAACCACAGAGGGGATCCACTGCTCAATGTAAAGACTCTCGATGGAGTCCTAATGATCCTAACACCCCATTAAAGCATGTCCAAATCACTGACAAAATAAAGCAAGATATCATTCAGAACAGGTGGAAAGGCTGAGGTATATATAGGCAAAATTATCTAGGTGTTAAACCTCAAACCAGAGCTAACAATTTTCAAAGAACACATTCAAATCGCAACAACTCCTGGAGGCAAAATTCCACTTCATATACTCGAATGGTAGAGCCTTCACACGTTTACGATTCAACCCCCAACCCCTGAAGACCAATATTTTGATGATCAGGGCGGTTATTTTTATGATGATGAAACTGATGGTCCATATGATGCACAGCAACAGGATTTTTTAAATTTAGGAGGGTAGAACACCAAGCCAAATCTCCCCTCCGGAATCCTGATTTTATAAACTCTAATGATATTATTCAAAATGATGTTAATTTTGTCACTAATGTTAACACACTTTCTACACATTTTAATTCCAACAGCAAGGTTATTTTCCCTAATATTAATTTAGACAGGTCCATGAATGGGTCATCTTTTGATATTAATAATAATTTTAAATTTAATAATCACTCTCATGCATACCTTAGTAGTCAAAATGATAAAACCTTTCAGGATAACGATTATAGCGCTTATTTGAATTTTTCAGAGTTAGGTATTGGTGAGGCACTCTTTAAGCCCAACAATAGAAAAGTAGTCATGACGCAGAGTTTCAATCAGCCTCTGGAAAACCAAAATTCCACTCCTATAGAGCATTCACAATTTCCAGAGAAAGCACAATTTACGCACATTAATAAAAGAGTGGTAGATATGACGCAGGGTATTAATCAAATGCAGGACCATATTGCACATTTCCATTTGGAAAGGTGGAATATGGATCCTTCTCTTACCAAAACTCCTTTATTTTCCGAATTTTTTTTTTAACAATTTGCAGATTAATAATGATTATGAACCAGATTCGCGAGGCACAGCAATTGCCCGGGTAGGCCACAGTGTGACAACAATCAAGTCCAAGAGCAAGGTGAATATGCACCAGTTACAAATTGGCATAGAGAGCTCAAACGCAGACAGAAATGGAGAAGGTATCAATGGTGAAATTATTATTATAGATGGAGTTTGCAGATGATTTTCAATTGGAAGGTAGGAGTAATAACTTTTTCTTTTCAAAATAATGTCACATAATGAAGCAGAGTTAGGAGATAAAGTGCAAATTGAGACAGGTATATTATATGATAGCAGAGATAGTAATAGTGGTAGTTCCACAAACAATTTTGGAAATCATATGGCTCAGACGACTATAGAGCACTGGCACAGTAATAGAATGAGCTTAGCATTGGATCAACAGATCAGAGCAGATACCGTGGTGAAAAGCAGCAAGGAGATTAAATTGTGTATGCCAGTAGGTCCAGAGGGACATGGTATGGCTAATATTGAGGCGCTTGTAGATATAAAGCATAGGTATGAAGGTGTAAGGCCCTCGTTCAATATATACCGACAGAGCAAAATAGTTGAGAAATGACAGTATAAGTAAAAGAAGATCTTTAACACACACTAGAAAAGATGTCGAAAAGTACTCTAAATTAAATGGTAATGCATTGTATAAAAATTCAGATAGGTATACCTTTCTAGGGCTTAATTCTTCTACCTCTCCGCATGATTTACTTGTTTCTACCTCTTGTTTTATTAATGTTTTACCTTTTAAATTTCATAATAACTCCCCTCCTTTTGAATATTTAATTCGTACTTTTAATCTATCTCCCAAATTAACTTCCTTCACTAAATATGATTTTCAATCTTTAAAAGACTCTACTATCAGAAATCAAATTGTTTCCCAGGGCACTCACCCTAATTCTATCGATGATTTTTCTGAATCTCTCATCACTTTTAATGAGGCAATTTTAACCACTTCACTTCCATCTTTCATTAATTTAGATTCAGACAAAACTTTTAACTCTCACTCCCACCCTCAAAAGTCACTTCTAGCTCCTAATTTTTCAACTTTTTCTACTCACACACTACCTCAAGCAAGGTCACAACTTCCTCTGTATCCAAATGATCTGAATCCTTCCTCTAATCCTACCGCTCTTCAACAAGAGCTAACATTTTCTTCTTCTTTCACAAATGACACTAATTTAGCAGAAGATGTAGACGCAAACTCTCAACCATTGATTGGCCCAGCATATTTTTTAGATACTAATTTAACGTTTGATAAGTATACATTACGCGGTAAACGCCGTCTCTTAGATAGCGGCTCAAACAGTAGCCTCATAAGACGATCTCTTATCTCAGAATTTGAAAACAAATTTGCCATTAAAATTCCCTTAATAAAAACACTTATAACTTTGAAGTCAATAACCGGCGACGTGTTTAATCAAATAGGTACAACCATTTTATACATTCACATTAAACACATAGTTGTACCAGTGAATTTTATCGTAATAGATGATACTCTTTGTGGTTTCAAAACAGATTTACTTTTAGGTACAAATTTTCTAGCACAGCCTAATGTTCGATTTCAGGCACATAAGAATACTATATCTATTGTATCTGATACTGCATACACTTCTATGCCCCTCATTCCTATATATCCACAACGACAAAACCTTCCAAAACCACAAATAAACCTCAACACATCCTTACCTCTCTACCCAAATGAAACTAGCTTTGTGAATAATTTATTGATTGATACTGACACAAAGTATAGACTATCTATTATTGAAAATGTCACCCTTGATCCTTACTCTAAAACAACTTTATCTGTCAAAGCGCTATCTCTAGCGAACATCCCCCCCTCCTTGTGTACCCTGATATCCACTAATGTTTAACTCTGAAAAAGCTATCTTCATCTGGTGGTGTTTATGGCTCGGTAATATAAAGGGATCGCGTTTTTTTTGGATATTATAAATATGTCAGCCACACCGCACACGCTGCAAACTAATACTTTTTTAACAATGGCAAATCCTCTTTTCACTCTTGACACTCCTTTTGAAACTTCGCAAGCGCCTACGAAAAACATATAAAGAAATCATTCAGGAGTTATTCAAAAACGAAGAAAATGAATGTGCAACTTTAACAGATCCTAATCAACTAAAAAAATTATTAAATCTTCTAATGGAATACAAAGACATAATAGCTTTAGGGGACGAAGAGGTCCCAGTCTGTCCACTAGCGAAGTTTAAAATAACTCTCGGAAGATGAGCCAAAAATATTTTATCGTCCACAGTATCGTCTCCAGCACAAGTACCTCACACAAATTAAGAAATTGGTTGAGGATTCTCAAAAGAAAGGTTACATAAGACCCATTTCAAGTGCCCACTCTGCTACTTTGCTAGTGATCCCGAACAAAAACTCTAGCAACACCCATACGTATAGTTGACTATCATACTCTTAATTTAATTAACAAACTCGGTCGCGCTTATTCCTCCTCGTGTATAACGATGTTTTAAGTTCTCGTAGGTAACAGTTCGCTTCAGCTTGGACATTAAAGATCTGGGTACAGATGCGACAGAATCGATCGATAGAAAACAACCGCTCCTCTCTTTCAGAACAAACGCAGAGACAATAATTGCCCACAAGAGTTAGTTAACTTTAGATTAGCAAATGCGCACTTTCATGACTTTCGCAAAGATAAGGAGCTTCAACTTTGCATCATCTATAGGCGACGCCCAGCACGAGTATTTCCTTGACGAGACGTTATCATGGGAACATTTTCTGGAATATCACCTAGGAAGGATAAAGAAAAGTCTTCGGATTCCATTTACGTCCCTACTGTTCGAATATTTCTTCCCTCTCGAATACTCTACTTCTTGAATACATGAATACTTCCTCAGTTTTAAATACTCCCAGCATCACGAATACTTCATACTTTTCAAATCTTCCTCCGTCTCGAGAATATCCTCTCCGCCTTGAATACTCCCAACGATTCAAATATTCCCTCCGTCTTAAACAATTACTCCAAGCTTTAAGCCGATTACACAGCTGATAACGAAAAATAAATTCCTTTCCTATGGGGACCCCCGACAAACAAGAATCTTCGAGACCCTTAAAAACAACTGTTGTTTGCAACCACCAGATTGCGGTTATCACAGATTATATACAAACCATTTATCCATCAACAACAGACGCCTCGAGAATATATGTGCTCGGGAAAGCAGTTTTATTAACGTAGATGAGAACGAATAAGGGAAAGCTCTTTATCGTTTATTCTATGTGTTGCTTTCTAAAGCGGAATATAAATTACCCACACTTTGGATGGCGCAAGCTCTGGCAATCCACGTTTTTGCATTGCGGATAATCTCATAAAAACACTATTTTTCGGGTAGAGGTGACAATTATATGACAGAAACTACAGGGCCTCTGATACATCTATCTAGACATAGACAGCTCTACTGGGAGACTGAGAGATTGGAATTTAAATTTATCCAACATTTATCCCACGATTGTCTATAAACAAGGTAAATTAAACATTGTTCCTGATTATATATATATATAGAAACCCCCCTCCTTTAACGTACACCCTCGCTCAAAAACCAATTTTGCGAATCATGCGCTTCCACCTAATGAAAGAAAATTTTGTGAAAGAACAAAAGACGATCAAATAAGATTGAAGAGCTGGATGTTTTTGGCGAAACCATTGCTCGAGGCCATAATAAACGCACTATCAAGTACGCAGGACATTTCTGCTGACAGCTTAACTTATTTCCACATGCTCACTTATTAATACATCCTAGCATTATCGTCTACCATAGAGGCGTACTATTTTTAATTCAGGTACCTGATTCGATGATACATTCCATCATTGAATTTATCATGACTCTCTCCCTTCGGGTCACTGTGGTATTAACCGAACAGTATACAGAATCAGAGAAAAATACATATTCCCGAAACTATAAACGCTGGTGAAATATCATTGCTCCACCTGCTCCTCATGTCAAAAAGTGAAGGGAAACAAACCACAGAATGCCGAAATTAAAACTTACCCCTCCCATTCGAGCCGTTTTCGAAGATCCACCTCGACGTGCTCGGCCCTCTACCAACCTGCAAAGGGACTACTGCCAAATATATCTTGGTAATGAAGAACAGCCTCACGAGGTATGTGGAGCTTGTCCCTCTCCTACAGCACACCGCAAAGGACATTGCTCATGCGCTTCTAGAACGGATAATATGCAGGCATAGTACCCCAGAAGTAGTAGTCAGTGATAGAGCACCTGAGCTGACATCTCACTTTTTCAAAGAGATTTGCAAGCAATGGGGAATTAAAGCTGTTAACATCGTTGTTAGATATCCTTCAAGTAATTCCTTGGCGGAGAGAGCCATGTTACAGATTGCAAACCATCTAAGGCATTACGTCAACGCGAATCACAACGACTGGGGCAAATTAATTCCTTTCACTCAAATAGCAATTAACTCCACCTTTAACTCTGCTATCGGTTGTACTCCTCATTTTCTTTTATACACTTACAACAAAAGAATTCCTTGGGATCTCCCCAATTATATCTCTCCTTTTTTTTACTAAAGGATCTGAACCACAAAAACCTATTCATAGTTATATTAAAGACCTTGCAGAAAGAGCAAATCTCATTAGAGACCAGGCTCGCCAACACCTTCAGCAAGAAACAACAACGCAAATGAATAGGCAACATAAAAAGGCAATTTCAACACCTATTAGAGTAGGTGATTATGTTTTCGTATTGGACGTGAAGAAGCCCACACAATCATCGAAATTATTCTCGAAATGGTGCGGCCCCTTTCAGGTGAAGCAATTAGTACACTTCAATAAGTTGCTTTTGCAATGTTTACAAACGTCTAAAACTTTCATTGTCCATAGGGACAATATTAAGATCACAAAACTTAGCGAGCTGATAATGTACCTATTTCACCCTCAAACACCAAAGTCGACCCTCTACCTCCTAAAAACCCAGTCTCAAAAACCACCTCCTGAAAACACCCAACTAAGTCAACCTTCTCCCCCTCCTTCCCACAGCATTCCTCACACTACTTTTTCCAAAAGACAGTCCTTCCTTCCTTGCAACCCCTCCAACAGTTCCCATTACCTCTTCCTTGTCACCCTCTCTAATCTCCTCCTCCGTCCTCCTTCTCTCTTTCCATCACAACCTTATCACATTCTTCCATTACCATCTCATCCATCACCTCCTCCTCCAGCTCAATCCCCACCTCCCTCCCACGCTCCATTTACCGACCTCAAATCCCAATTTCCTCTCTCAACCCCTTCTCTACCACCAAGAGTAAATTTTAAAGGTTTTCCCTCTACAACACCTCCACCTCTATCTTTGACGATTCTCCTTTACCGGCTCATCCTTCAGCGTCAGGTTCTAAATCTCCCCCCCACCTGAATTACCCCCTAAATATTTCAAAATTGCCCATCCTATCCCAATTCCTAAACCTCCTCTACCACCCCTTCCCCCATCTCAAGGCCCTTTACAACCTCCGTCAGATCTTCAAATTCCTTCCACTCAAGACACACCTCCACAAATTCCTATCTCAACAGCTAGAAATACTTCACCACCCTCTCCTACTGATGATAGGTCTCGTGATCGCACGTTCGTTCCCAATTTCCCAATGAGAAACACCAACATCCCACACCCCATGGCTTTGAGGAACAGACAACAGGGTACATTATTAAGAGAAAACAGAGAATATTTACTTCCTCCACCGCAAAACATACCTCAGGGTAGAGGTTTACCACCCCCAAGACCTCCTAAATCATGAGTATTGTTAACATTTTCTTTTTAAAGTGCCACAGGTAGAACCCTTTATTACATTTACATCAATGTATAAATAAAAGACATATTAGAAAAGGACATTTCAAACATGTAAAATATGAAACTGTAAACACATTTTCATTAAATAACAATAAAAACAAAATTTTATAACAAAGTATTTTCAAGATCACTAAATTTTCAATTTTATATGCATATTAAATCATTATACAAACCCTTTTTCTCATAAAATTTTTCTTCTCCCCTATCTTCACAGACAAAATGTTGAGAAATTGGATCTTCTTCTTTACCTTGATAATAACAACCTTCTCTCTGAAACTAGAAAATACAGAATCAAACTATGAAGGCCATCAAGGCTTTGTCCTAAAACAAGCAGGAAATTCCAGATTCATTACTAGTTACCTCAACATCAATACTGACTTATGATGGTCAAAAGAAATATATAATAGTATAGAAAGTGTAGTAAGCAAAAATACGCATTTAAAAACTAATTACGTACCTTATTTACAACAAAGATTTAACAGTAGAATTAACGTAAACCAAACTTCACCAGAATTAGAATACATTCATTCACTATTGCTTGAAAACCAAAAACAATTTAAAAATATTCTCCAAGACCCTTGGGTATTATCTTATTTAAATGTTCAGCCTTCAGCACCCAAAAGAGTAAGCAGAGGTCTAATGAATGTAGGCGGGAATGCCTTGCAATATTTATTCGGGACAGCAACCATGACCGATATTAATAAACTTAATACCAAAATAAACCTACTACAAGATACGAGAGCCCACATTTATAAACTCAAAGAGCAAGTACATCGAAATACTAATACATTAACAGATATAAAGGAAAATTTAAAAGTGTTAACCCAATACATTAATTCATCTATACCCTCTATAGAATTACACCAAGAAATATCGAAGCTAAACACATACTTAAACTTAGAAAAAACAATCTCAAACAACAAACACACTCTCATTGTAACCATACAAAATATATGAACTACAGCAAAGTACCAAAACACCCCATTAAATGTATACTCTTATGATATCTTACACGAACTTATCAGAAACAGTAGTCAAATCTTACAACACCAACCAATAATACCTCTTACGCACGAAACCTTCTACAAGTTCCTATCATTATCTTGGTCGTATATACACGAAGACGATTCTTACCTTCTATCTACTATCATTCCATTTTCCAAAGAAACTTTTTACAAAATTTATAAAATAATTCCTTTTCCCACCCATAAATGCTACATTCCGAGACTCTGTTAGTAGTAGCAATACCCATTTTGGACACCGTAGCTCCGCCCCCTTTTTGACCTTGACTGACCGGTGGTCATTTTGACCACAGGTGCCAGGAACCTACCTGAAGCTTTTTTGGCCCCGTAATTTTTTGGAATACTCAGCTACCTTCATGGGTGTTTTTATTTATTTTTATTTTTTAGATTTTATTATTTTATTTATTTTATTTTTTTTTTTTTTTTTTTTTTTTTTTTTTTTTTTTTTTTTTTTTCGCGGATTTTCCACTCCCCTTAAGGGTGGGGGTGGCGTTTCGGAGTTCACCAAACGCTTTTTCGCTTAACCGCAAGGCCCCCCCGAACCGCGCAACGCACCGCACCGCACCAAGCCGGACCGTTTTTTTTTTTCGCTGTTTCGCTCCTCGTTTTTCTATAACTCATGAATGTATTTTAATATCCTCGAGAATGCATCCATAGACACATTCACTCACCCTTATACACACACACCCTCATCATCCCAGTCCCTTCCCTCCTACCCCGTCTCATTCACCGTATCTATTCCCATTCCATTCACCGTGACTGCTTATCTGTCTGTGCCTCCAAGAAGGTCCTTCCTAATCCCAATACCATAAATTTTCATTGAATCTATTCAAATTTGCCTTTCACTATATATATTATATATATATATATATATATATATATATATATATTATATATATATTATATATATATATTATATATATATATATATATATATATATATATATATATATATATATAGTTGCTCTTGTACTCTTCTGGAAGGTTTCACAGGTATCCTGAACCCATTGGGCCTTCTTTAAGGAATGGTCGCCACATGTCATTTTATACTACTACTTAGTCATGCGTTTGCGCATACATGTATATGTATCATGCGCGTGCGCATAACATCTTCTATCTTCTGATGCGAATCATCCCATCCGCAAGGAATAACATTAAATTGCGGATATAAAAAGTGACCAATACCAGTCACTAACCGAACTGGAACTCGACCCGTAGCCTCTTAAGGAAGTGTATTGAACTTAACTAATTGGGCTCCGTCTGAATGCCCTTTAATATATAAACAAATGTTACTTATATATAAATCATTTTTATGCATAGCAAAAATTTGGAAATAGCTATTTCCATACTTTTCTAAAATTAAATCTGGAAATTTTATATGTCATTGCTTTATATATATATATATATTATATATATATTATATATATATATATATATATATATATATAATATATATATATATATATATATATATATATATATATATATATATATATATATATATATATATATATATACAACGAGAGAGAGAGAGAGAGAGAGAGAGAGAGAGAGAAGAGAGAGAGAGAGAGAGGTAGTATATATATATATATATATATATATATATAAATATATATAATTTAAATTATTATATATATATAATATATATATATATATATTATATTATAATATATATTAACGCTTGGTTTGACCATGATATTCGAACAATTGACCTTGCGGATACCCTAATACCAGCCTAACACCCTACCTAAACCTGCCACCTAACCTGAACCTTACCTAACATAACCTAAACTAACCTAACCTAACCTACCCCTAACCTAACCTAACTAACCTAAGCCTAACCTACACCTAGCGTACACCTATACCTAGCCTACACCTATGCTACTCCTGCAACCTAGCCTCCGCCCCGCCTTGAGCTCATCCAAGTAACTGATGCCTAGCCTTTGGTAGGTATCTGTGCTAACATGAAGGTCATGTAGGTACCTGACCTGTATGGATCTATCCTAACTTATTCCATCCGTGCAACACACCACACAACACACACACACACACACAACACACCACCACTTCATACTTATCACATACACACTTATACTTAATACAGACACACCACACAACAATTTTCACACACACACTACACACACACATTAAGTAAGGGGGGGGGGGGGGGGGGGGTGACACTATACACACACATCACTATGACACTTATACACATTCACTATGACACTTACATTACCCATAGCCACTTACATTTACACTTATTACACAAGCGGTCACAACACAACACACACATACACCACCGATGCAAACCCCTGACCTTTTAACATGACACTTACACTCACCATAAGACACTTACACTTACATTTCCACTTATACACATTAGACCTTTTTCGACCAAACCCTTTGGTCTTCCATGGGTCAATTTTAGCCCATCCTAATTTTAGGCACTTAAACATTTTATTAAAAACATATACTTTACAAGACCTTAAGCATAAATCAGTAATCAATAGAGGTGTTACCTAACACCAAGAGGGGATTAGTATGCTTTGTTTTCTGCTTTACTGCTTTAACTCAATGTTTTACTACTGCTTTACTCATGTTTTACTGTTTAACTCATATGTTTTAACTGCTTTAACTAACATATTCATTAACATTACATACCTAAAGCAGTAAATCATAAATCAGTGAGGGGTTACCTAACACCTAGGGGGGATTAGTATGCTTTGTTTTACTGTTTTGCTTTAACTTTCTGTTTTGCTGCTTTAACTCATTTTACTGCTTTACTCATATGTTTTACTGCTTTTAACTCAAATATTCATTAACATTACATACCTGAAAGCCGACTCAGTAAATCAATAGAGGTGTACCTAACACCAAGGGGGGGGGATTAGTAATGCTTTTGTTTTACTGCTTTAACTGCTTTAACTCATATGTTTTTCTGCTTTAACTCATGTTTTACTGCTATTTTTAACTCATATGTTTACTGCTTTAACTCACATATTTATTAACATTACATACCTTAAAGCAGTAAATCAGTAAATCAATAGAGGTGTTACCTAGCAACAAAGGGATTAGTATGCTTTTGTTTTACTGCTTTACTGCTTTAACTCATGTTTTACTGCTTTAACTCATGTTTTACTGCTTTAACTTTCTGCTTTACTGCTTTAACTTTCTGCTTTACTGTTTTAACTTTCTGCTTTACTGCTTTAACTCATATACTTATTAACATTATGTTTTTTATTTTGTTTTAATACTTTTTATTTATTTTTATTATTATTTTTATTTATTTTTATTATTATTTTTATTATTTTTATTATTTTATTTTTATTTTTATTATTATACTTGTGTTATTTACTTCATGCCTATTGTTATTATTATTTAGAACACACATACACACAGACCACACACAACATCATCAACCTATCATAACCTATACCATCCACACACACACACACTTACACTTAATACAACACAATTCACTATGACACTATCACACATCACTAATGACCACTTAACATTACCCATAGAACACATATTTCCTTATACACATGCGTCACACAGCACACACTTACCAATTATAAACACATTCACTAATGAATACTTATACACACAATTCACTATGAACACTTACATTTATCCATAGACACTTACATTTACCGCTTACACTCACACACAGATTTACTTACACTCACACAGATTTACTTACACTCACACACAGATTTACTTACACACACAGATTTTCTTAACTCGCACACAGATTTACACACATACACCACACACACACACACACACACACACCACCACACACACCCACGCACACTCCACTTACACATATAACGTAATAATTTATTAAAACATTTTATGTTTTAATTAAACACGTACATTTATATTACTCCATTCAAATATAACTAAATTATTTCAAAGTTTTTAAAACTTCTATAATAAATCAATCCATTAATCTCTTTGAACAAAGAATTAATTATTAACTGTTAATACTTTTTTGTTTATAAAATTTTATAACTATCATGTTTTAAAATAACTTTTACTAAAAATTTTCATGAAATTTTATTAAAAACAATATTTTACTGTACCTTAATTAAAGCAATAAATCAGTAAATCAGTAAAGGAGTAAATCAGTAAACCCCCTCTACATCAAGCTATGCCACGGTTTGTTCTATTGACCTTACTACTTTACATCATCTTTAGACATGTAATAAGTATAAAAATAACAAAATAAGTTCTTCTCTGCTAACATAAACATGTATTTATTAAAATCATTCTAAGTTTTTATTTAAAAATAACAATTATTCACTTAAATTTATATTATTTGCATGTATGATAACTAAAAATTATTTCAAAGTTTTTTTAAATAATTCGGGTTTTCTTATTATATTATTATTATTATTATTATGTACATTGACAACAATCCATTACGAGAAAACACAACACCCGCACTGCTTACCAGATAACGAAACTGACCCCTCTCTGTAAAATGTGTTGAAATAAAATTACTTTAGGTCTAAATTTAGGAATAATCCTTTTTGTAACCCGGGGCGATTTAAGCCTAATTCCAGGTCAAAAATATATTTCAAACTGACCTTTTTCTGTTAAAATGTGGTGCAATAACTCCGTTAGCCTGAATTTAGGATAAGCCTTTTTGTAGACGGGCTTAATTTAATCCTAATACCAGGTCAAAAAGGTAATTCCCGTATAGACAAGAATCCTTGTTATTAATTATTTTTATAAATATATTTCAAACTGAAACATGTTGGAATCGGTAAGATCCTTTAAGCAGGTAAAAAGGAAATGTTTTCCTTACTTGTGATTGGTCGGGGGTAATCCTTATTCTTATGACCTCGTATGTATTGATCGAATTATTTTATCGTCTTTTAAAAATTAACTTTGTTCTTTAACTTGTATTTGAGCAGGTGTGTGTTTTTATTATCTTTTTTATAGCCCCCAAACCATTTAAAAAATCATGGTCATTTAGCTGTTTAAGCGGTGGCAACAAGTTATCTGATTCTATTAAAAGTGTTTTATTTTTACTAAGTGTATATCATAATTATAATAAAAAAAAATGTCGGAATATATTTATTTTTAATTTCATTAGAATAGATAATAATTATTCACTAGTTCATAACTAACCCACTCAGGCTCAGCATGAGCCCCACCCGCAACGGCAGCCAACCCCGCACCCGCTGGTCGTCCCGCCGCGTTCCGCCACACCGATTATCACGCTACAGAATTAGCCGCGTGCGCGCCGCGCTAGGCGGCAATATTTCCCTGCGCGATGAAATATATATATATATATAATATATAATATATATATATATATATTATATATATAATCTATATATATATATATATATATATATATATATATATTTCCAATTCGCGCGGAATTATTGCGCCTGCGGGCGCACGCGGCGGCGGAACGCGGGAAATAATTGCGCCTGGCGGGCGCAACGCCGGCGGGCGGGAACGGACGGCGGGACGTCACCAGCGGGTGCGGGGCTTGGCTGCCTTTTGCGGGTGGGGCTCATGCTGAGCCCTGGTGGTTAGTTTATGAACTAAGTGAATTAATTATTATCTATTCTAGTGAAATAATAATTATTCCTCAAATGTAAAAGTATTTATTATAAAAATAATAACACTTAGTAAAAATAAAACACTTTTTAATACGATCAGATAACTTGTGCCTACCAGCTTAACAGCTAAAATGACTAGGATTTTAAAATGAGTTTGGGTTTAATTAAAAAGATAAATAAAACACACAACCTGCTCAAATTCAAGTTTAAAGAACAAAGTTAATTTTCAAAAGACGATAAAATAATTCTCGATCAATCCATGCGGAGTCATATAGAGATAAGGATTACCCCGACCAATCACAAGTTAAGGAAAACAATTTCTTTTTACTGCTTAAAAGGAATCTTTACACGATCAACATTTTTTCAAGTTTGAAATATATTAATAAAAATAATTAATAACAATGATTCTTGTCTATACGTGGAATTACCTTTGACCTGGTATTGGATTAAATTAGCCCGTCTAAACAAAAAGGCTTATCCTAAAATTTAGGCCTAAATTTAGGCCTAACGTAGTTATTGCACACATTTACAGAAAAAGGTCAGTTTGAAATATATTTTTGGAGACCTGGAAGGCTTAAATCGCCCCGGTTACAAAAAGGATTATCCTAGATTATCCTAAAGTAGTTATTTCAACATATACCTTTTACAGAGAGAGGTCAGTTTCGTATCTGTAAGGCGTGCGGGTTGTTGTGTTTCTCGTGATGGATTGTTAATGTACATAGATAATAATATAATAATAATGAAAGCTTAAATTCGAATTATTTAAAAACTTTGAAAAATTTTTAGTTAAAATCGAGTGAATAATTAAATGTAAGTGAATAATTGTTATTTTTAAATAAAAACTTAGAATGATTTTAATAAAATACATGTTATGTTAGCAGGAAGAATTATTTTGTTATTTTTATACTTATTACATGTCTAAAAATGATGTAAAGTAGTAAGTCAATAGAACAAAACGTGGCATAGCTTGATGTAGAGCGGTGCAGGGGCTGGCCTTACCTGATTACTGGATTTATTGCTTTAATTAAGGTACGTTAAAATATGTTTAATAAAATTTCATAAAATTTTTAGTAAAATTATTTTAAAACTTATAGTTAAAATTTATAAACAAAAGTATTAACAGTTAATAATAAATTCTTTGTTCAAAGATAATGATTGATTTATTATAGAAGTTTAAAGAAACTTTTGAAATAATTTTATTATATTTTGAATGAGTAATATAAATGTAACGTGTTTAATTAAAACATAACATGTTTTAATAAATTATAGCGTTATATTGTAAGTGAGTGTGCGTGGGTGTGTGTGAGTGTGTGTGGGTGTGTGTGTGTGTATGTGTGTAATCTGTGTGCGAGTGTAAGTAAATAACCTGTGTGTGTGTAAGTAAATTTGTGTGTGAGTGTAAGTAAATTTGTGTGAGTGTAAGTAAATCTGTTGTGTGAGTGTAAGTGTAAAAGTGTAAGTGTCTATGGATAAATGTAAGTGTCATAGTTGAATGTGTGTATAAGTATCATAATGAATATGTGTATAATGTATGTGTGTGTGTGACCGCAATGTGTATAAGTGTAAATATAAGTGTCTATGGGTAAATGTGTGTATAAGTGAATGTGTGTATAAGTGTCTAGTGAATGTGTGTATTAAGTGTAAGTGGTGTGTTGTGTGTGTTGTGTGTGTGTGTGTGTATGTGTGTGTGTGTGTGTGTCTGTGTGTATAGCGTGTTCCTAAATAATAATAACAATAGGCATGAAGTAAAATAACACTAAGTAATAATAAAAATAAATAAAAATAAGTAAATAACACAAGTATAAAAATAATAATAAAAATAAATAAAAATAATAATAAAAAAAATAAAAAGTATTAAAACAAAATAAAAAACATAAAATTAATAAAATTATATGAGTTAAAGCAGTAAGCAGAAAGTTAAAACAGTAAAAGCAGAAAGTTAAAGCAGTAAAGCAGAAAAGTTAAAGCAGTAAAGCATGAGTTAAAGCAGTAAACATGAGTTAAAGCAGTAAAGCAGTAAACAAAAGCCTATACTAATCCCCCACCCCTTGGTGTTAGGTCACACCTCTATTGTTTACTGATTTACTGCTTTAAGGTATGTAATGTTAATAAATATATGAGTTAAAGCAGTAAAACATATGAGTTAAAGCAGTAAAACATGAGTTAAAGCAGTAAAGCAGAAAGTTAAAGCAGTAAAGCAGTAAAACAAAAGCATACTAATCCCCCCCCCCTTGGTGTTAGGTAACACCTCTATTGATTTACTGATTTACTGCTTTAAGGTATGTAATGTTAATAAATATGTAGTTAAGCAGTAAAACATATGAGTTAAAGCAGTAAAGCAGAAAGTTAAAGCAGTAAAACATGAGTTAAAGCAGTAAAGCAGTAAAACAAAAGCATACTAATCCCCTTGGTGTTAGGTAACACCTCTATTGATTTACTGATTTACTGCTTTAAGGTATGTAATGTTAATAAATATGTGAGTTAAAGCAGTAAAACTATATAAGTTTAAAACAGTAAAAAACATGAGTTAAAGCAGTAAAAACATGAGTTAAAGGCAGTTAAAGAGAAAACAAAAGCATTACTAATTCCCTTCTCTGAAGTGTTTATGGAGTTTAACACACACTCTTATTGATTTACTGAGATTTAACTGCTTTTAAGAGTCTGTATAAGTATTGTTATTTTATAATAAATTTGTTTAAGTGCCTAAAATTAAGGATGGGCTAAAATTGACCAATGAAGACCTAAAGGTGATTTGTGTGTGTTTATATCAATAGTGTATTATAGTGTAACTGTAGTGAGTATGATCTATGAGAGTGAGTGTAAGGTCATAGAGTGTAAATATATATGTTGTGATTATAATATATATAATAAGTTGAGTAATGGGTGTGTGTTATGTGATAGTGTGTGTCGTGTATTGTGTTAACTACTTATAGAGCTATGTGATAATTTAAGTGTTAAATAAATGTTATTAAATAAGTTTGTCTGTCCTTTGAGTACTTCCGTCGTGAGAGGTAATTCTATGTCAAGGTATAACGCTTGATACCACTTAGTGAGTTAGGGACCTTCTTTGTGTATGATGAGGATATGGTCGCCACAGTGTTGTCATACGATGATGTTGTGTATTATAAAGTGTTCATAGATCTGAATGACTTGTTGTATGGCTCATTGTGTGTGTGTGTGTGTGTTTGTGACCGCTTGTGTATAGGGTAAATGTAAGTGTTTATGGGTAAATGTAAGTGTCATAGTGAAGCTGGTGTTTGGTACTCAGACGATAATTCAATCAATGTGAAATGTTGTGTATATAATGTCATATGAATGTGTTGTGTGTGTGTGTGTGTGTATTGTGCGTGTGGCCTGGTATAAGTAGCGTCAAATAAAAGAACTAGTCTATTGCTGTAATAAGTATATTCTGATATGTGTGTGTGTGCCTCGGTGTGTGTGTGGGTGTGTGTGTGATGATGTGTGTGTTTGTCGCCTAGTGTTGCTCGCCTGTGTGTAAGATGGGTCACGATATGGATACATTATGGCGGTTATAAAGAATTAACGATGAGGCATAATGATTCCAATACCCAGGAGTGCTCCGCCGTTGGCTACATGAGACCCCGGTCATGTTACCCGCCGTAGAACGATATTCCTAGCAAGATAGGGTCTTCTTAGGGACCATATAGACTCTATGAGGCCTCCTGAGTTTGAGCTCTGCCCATTAGTAACATCATAGGGGTCAGAGGCTAGGATACAGAAATTTCACTAGTGTATAATAAAGAGTATGCATGATGATTGCGTTGGATAAGCTACAAGCAGCTTTATGGACAGTTTCTTTCCCATAAGATTGTTCTATCAGCTACGTTACCTTCGTGTCACATTTTTTCTCTACGGATTTATGGCCTCTTTATGATAGTATTAGTCTATAAGGTCTAGGTTAGGTTTTAGGTTTAGGTTTAAGTTAGGAATTCATTACGAATCGTCTTTAAATCTGTTAGGTAATAGCGTCTACGTGATTATGTACAGTTGCATGTGTATTTATCTAATCGGTACTGGTCAATTGTAGGTTACTTGGGTTATTTACATGAGTATCTGCAAGGCACTAATTAAGTGAAACATAATCTGTCTCAGTAACATATATCTAATATGGTCCTAATAACATAATAGTAGATTATTATAAATTATATACTTATCATATTTAAATTACTCACTCGAGGAGAGAGATGGAAGAATGAAGATGATAAGTAAGTGATAGATATAGATATGAAAGTAAGTAGAAGAGAGAGGTTGTATAATTAATTATATGTATTAATAATTATTATTAATTATATCTATTATATATATATTAATTATAGTAATATTAAAATATTAATTTATATATAATAATTAATATTATATTAATATTAATATATAATTAATATTATTTATATATTAATTATAATTATATAAATATATACTTAACTCTAATCTATCATAATCTTCACTTCGTACTCATTATAATCTTACATCTCTCTCTCTCTTGTCTTGAACTCATCGAATATTCCGAATCTCCATTGACCTTCTCTCCGTTGTATATATATAGCCGGATTAACTATACTATATCCTTATACATGACCCTACTAGCTTATAAATCCACTGCAACTATTAAACTGTAAACCTATTTATTTATTAATAACTATAAACTAATATACTTACTAGTCACCTCCTTAAACTCTCTCACACTACTTAATAACCTCTACTATTAAACACCTAATAACTCATATATAATCACTATATTCATATAACCTAATATAATGACTGTCTAACTATCTATATAGCCTATAATACTTAATATTCTCATTCTCCAGTGACTAACTCGCACTATATACTACTACGACCCTACGCCTATTTTGCTCTCCAGGTACCTGCTGCCTACGCCTTTATAAAATGAATATGTATTAGATAAATAAATTGTTCTACGAGATTTACATAGATTGTTCATAGGTAAGAAACATGAGTCCTGGTATAGGAGGACATACTTATAGAATCACTCATTATTAATATCTTATTACCATCCTGGTTTGATCATCCAGCAACTACACAAACAAACACTGACTCTCTCCACACTCACTCCACACTCAACCAACGCCCCCCTCAACCCCACTCCTGTGTTTATATTTAACGGCATTAAAAGACGCGCCAGCCCCCAATTAGTTAAGTCCAATACAATTCCTTAAGAGGGCACCCTTTATCCTTCTCCACCACACGGGTTTCTGAGTTCTCCCCCACAGCCCTCCCATCACACCGAGCCACCTTCCTACGTGGAACTTGGTACTATCTTCCGCCGGTCACATTCTCTTTCTCTCTCCAACACTTCCACACGCATATGTACTCTAAATTTTTTGTTCCTCCACTCTCGCCCACATACTTGCAAAGGCTATCTGCGCGCACTGCGATTCATACCACCACGCACATCCACGAAGATACACCAGCACAGCATCCTTACCTTGACATGACCCACTGTAACGCAATGTATTACACCAACTCCACTTATTAGCCCTTATACCACTTCCTTGTGGACAACTTATTAACGTCCCATGCCCCACACAATTAACGAAACACTGAACTATTTAATGTCAGTAGTAATCAGCAGTGAATTGCCACAACTGATGGACGACAAACACATTAATTACCACCCACACAGAACGCGAAAAAATCCCTCACCGCCTTGATGATTTAAAGCGCCACAAACTTCGCTGTATAGGAGCCACTAAAACTCCTCACCAGCACATGAGTCCAAATCAGGAAAATATCTTCACTATCTTTACATCACTTATCACCTCATATATACGCTACCCCTCACTTATGACTATCACTTAATCTTATTGGGCCCATTTCACTTTCTATACTTTTCGGCCTCTTTCCACTCTTTCACCACCCCCCTTCCGACTTATAGGGCAGTCCTTCATCCTAGAGGCTGTCTTCTACTACTCCGATGATATATATTATATATATATATATATATGATATATATATAATTTATATATATATATATACTACTATATAGTGAAAAGGCAAATTTGAAAATCAGATTTAAATGCAAAATTTATGGTCATAGGAGGCATTAGGAAGAATTCATTTGGGAGAGCCATAGAAAGATAGAGTAAGGTGAATGGCATAGGTATTAGAAGATAAAGGTGAATGAGAAGGGGTAGATGGAAGGTATGAAATTGATGAGGGTGTGTGCTGTATAAGGGTGAGTGAATGTGTCATATGGAGAATTGTGATATTTACAAAAATAAATCTAATGATTATAGAAAAAGAGGATGAAGAAGCAGAAAAAAAAAGGTAGGAGAACGGTGCAGGTGAGGTGATGAGACGGTTCGGACGACAGGTTAAGGCGGGAACATTGCACAGGTTAAGAGAAAACAGCGTTGGTTGAACTCGAAACGCCCCCCCACCCTTAAGGGGGTGGGGAAATCCGCGAAAAAAAAAATAAAAAATAAAAAAAATAAATAAATCTAAAAATAGAAATAAATAAAATAAATCTAAACAAACAAATGAGTTCAAAAACACCCTTGAGGGAAGCTGGTCTCCAAAATTACGGGGCCCAAAAAAGCTTCAGGTAGAGTTCCTGGCACCTTGGTCCAATAATGACCACCGGTCAGTCAAGGTCAACAAAAGGGGGCGAGCTACTGGTGTCCAAAATGGGTATGCTACTACTCATGTTAAATAACGAGTATCCTTACTATTTTTTAAATCATCAGACTCAAATACACATACAGTAAAGCTTGACAGAAGACCTTTGTAAACACTATATTCAAATTTCCATTTGCTTCCCTTTAACCCAACTCAATCACTTGATTACCAAAACTGTATTATATCCGCAATATTAAGAACAAATCAAACCACTCATTGTAATTACATTCCCTATCTCTCTGAAGCACCATATAATCTTAAGGTCGGACATCAAACTCTACTCACTTTCTCTTCCAATGTTGTAGCTTCAATCTCCTGTCCCAAAAGCCAACCCAGACTAATTACCAGTAACATTTTTCTTCTCCCACAGGGATGCACCTTTGTGTCAGACAGATACACTTTCAAATATCCTTCCCATTCTTCTGTCCAAACAAGTTGGATTACAAAAGATTCGCAACTTCCTGAATATCCACTTGTTCATCAAAATTTTATCCCTAATGTAACTTCTCTGACTTCCAGGTTGAAATTAAAACCATTACACCCCCAGTGGGATGCCTCACTAGACACCATCAACCAAACTTTACAAACCCAGAAAAATATAAATATTCATTCTTTTTCTATATCAGGATTCTTTATTGTTGCTCCATACTCAGCATCTTAGGAATCTGCTATGTTTATTTTAAACTTCGTCCTACTCCAGTAACTCCTGCAGCTTCTTCTGCAGTCCCTAGTATTCAGTACACCGTAGTCCAACGGGCACCGATACCCGAACCTAAGCCAACTTCTTCCATTTACCCTGGACTAGAACCCACATATTCAAATCCTCCTGAAAGAATTTCATAATTCAACTTCCTTTTCTTTTCCCTGGCAGGAGAACTCTTTAACAGGATCTTCTGTTAAAGCCACTAAGAAGAAGGAAAAGAGATATTTATCCTCTTCTTATCATTTTATCTCAAATTTGGAATTTTCAGATCAATTATATCACTCCCTTTTTTTCTTTCTGCTATTTTTTTCCTCACGTATGCGCAAAATCATTTTAACACATTTCAAAGTGCGTTCCTACTAAACTTATTATTTGTTTCTGACTATCTCACTTTTTCCACATAAACACTCATATCAGAGAAACTAAAGTCCAAATCAATCCCCCTCTCCTTCGCCCTTTTTAACCCCAAAGTAATTTCTTAAGATTTCACAAATCATTCTGACTTTATCCATGGTACCGAAAAGTTATACTTTATAAAGTGTCCTCGAGTGAAATTCCTGGTAAGCTCAAATTTATTTGGTTTTATAAATTTATTTTACACACAACGAAAATTTTTACATTTAGTCATAATATTAAAGTTTAACAGAATTTTTCTTCCTTTTGTTATTATAGAAAGTTCGTTTACAATATCTTGTTGGAATATTTAAAATTCACTCAATTTTCCTTTTTCATTTTTTTTGAGAATTTCAAAGTTTTATTTTTATTCAATTTTAAAGAAACAGTGATATTGGTTTATAAGTTTTCCGTTACTGCAGGAACTAGACATTTTTAACCAAACTTCTTTTGTTTTTTTATTTTTCTTGTGTTTTTTTCCAACACTTTAAATAAACTCTCTCACGAGCCTTATTTCTAAAGTGAATATAATTTTGTCGCCTCAACTTCATGTCCGATTTTTTTCTTTTTTTTAAACCACTTAGTTACATTTTTTTTGGTACATGACCCCATTTATTAGTGACCTATAAATTTCACTCTACTCCTATGGTAATTTATATATGTATTTTTTTTAACCCCTTTACCATCTTACCAAGCTCCATCCTTCCAATTTTATCCTAAACTTTTAATGTAAAGTTCTTTTTTTTAGGATGAAATATTTCCTAGCCCTTTTAAGTTTTTTTGTACGATATACAAACCTTATAGTCTTAAGAGTGAGGCCCTTAATTATAATAACCATAAGAGCCACAATATTGATAACTTCCTTCTTCCAACGAATAATAATAATAATAATAATAATAATAATAATAATAATAATAATAATAATAATAATAATAATAATAATAATAATAATAATAATAATAATAATAATAATATAATATATAATAATATAATAATAATAATAATATAATAATAATATAATTAATAATAATATAATAAATAATGACAATGAATTGTTGTACTCGATGCTGGACCTTGCTTGTATATTTTTTTTTGGTTTCATATTTTTTATATAATTTTTGCATCCACCTAAACATCCTTTGCACCCTAAAGAATATTACGCTAATTTCCTCCCATTTTTTTTCTTTGTTGTTTAATCAAGCTCCTCACCCACGTTTGTTTAATGATTAGAATATACTACTTGCTGTTGGAATTTTTATTTAAACTATGACACTGCCATTTATACACTACACTTCAGCCACTAGTAAAAATTTAATTTGAGATTCTTATTTACTAGTTTGGTTTGTAAATTTTTATATTATCTTGGCTCCATTTTTTTTGTTTTCAATAAACTCTTTGCATTTATTTATTGGACCAAGAAGAGATGTTTTATTATTGTTAAAAGCAAATTTAAATCTGGCCACCTGAACAGACAAAAAAAAATTTGCCGTCAGAAGATTTTCTGTAATATTTAATTACAGTTCACAGCAGAGTATTACACTAATCTCAATACCCATGCATCACTGAAAACATAGCTAACACATACAACAGAACAATCTATTATAACATACAATCACACTCTCTATCATGCTTCGGTAATAGTTGAGATTAGCGTAGTTAAACGAAATATCAATATTTTATCCTGATAATCGCTTTATTTAATATCTTTCCTCTGTAAGATGACTAAAAGAGTGCTGCCAAATCTCTCTCATATATAAATATATTCACTCTACCCCAAAAAAAAATTTTAGGTTTAAATTCGGTTTAGGACCCATTAAGTTTAGGTTATAATAAGTTTTGTAAAGTAAACACAATTTTTCGATGTGCACTTAACAAAACTTATCGTAACCTTATTGATTTTTTCGAAGGTAAAAAGAAATAATATATGAAAACATCGAGTAACGTTGCTTATAAATATATGGTAATTGTGGCAATTTTTTATTAACAACATGTGGCAGGGTTGCTTCATACCCATATCAAACATCGATTACTTTTACAAAAATATTGATTTTTTTAACTACGCTAATCTCAACTGTTACTGATGCTTCTAGCATAAGATGGTCCAGTCATTTGATGCGAAACACGTTGACCGATGCCTACATTTTATCAAAATGCGTTGAGCCAAAAGCAAAGGGTTGCTATCAGCAGATAACTTTAACCATATAATCCACTTGGTTTAAAAAATACAGTAATAATTTTCTCATCTCTTATTGCGGTGGTATAAGCCACCCAAAATTCATGGATGAGGTTCGGTGCTAACTAACTACTAACTAACTAACTAACTAACTAACTAACTACTAACTAACTAACTACTCACTAAACTAACTAAACTAACTAACTAATAACTAACTACTAACTAACTAACTAACTAACCTAACTAAACCAACTAACTATATATATATATATTATATATATATATATATATATATATAATATAATATATATAATATAATATATATATATTATAATAATATATATATATATATATATATTATATATCAGTGGGCGGCTCATGGTCAAAATTCTTGAGTAGGCAAATCAAATTTTATATATATATATATATTATATATATATATATATATATATATATATATATATATATATATATATATATAAATATATAATATATATATTATTAATATATATAATATATAATATGAAAATTGATATTTTTGTAACTTAACATTTATTTATAAGAGATCAAATTTTTTCCTTTTTGAATGGTTTCATATATAAATCACACATGTTTTGAATTTTAATATGGCCCTACAACACTCAGGAAAGAATCAGCAATTTTAAGAAACTTAAATCCGAATACGAAATCCATATGA
>JABUQX010069851.1:17500-21523 GCA_015478945.1 Trachelipus rathkii | reverse complement strand
CTCGCGCTACTATTCCAACAATTCAATACCCCGACACGCAACCGCCGAAGCAGCGGCAGCAGCCGAAACTACTACCGCAACTACTGCGGACGGACGGAGAAAAAAGAGAGGAGGCTCGCGAGAAAACGGAACGACAGGAAAGTACGACCACCACCGCGAATCCGAACAACGGCCCAGCGCGCCTTCGAACTTCGCTTTTCTCGAGAATAGCAGCGTGCCCGACGCGCACCCTCCTAAAGCAGCCAAATTTATACCTGACCCTCAATCAAGGGAAAGGAGGCTGAATAGGAAGGGCGGCCTAAAGCACGCTTTCCCGCGCATAATCGAGTTAGTGGAGAAACGATGAGAGTAGTGGTATTTCACTGGCGGCAAGGAAACCTCCGAGAAGAGTTCGGTATAGGGGATGGTAATAGAGACGGACGGAGGGAAAGAGGACGACTGACGCCGTCAACCCCCGTCCGCCGCCTCTACACCAACATATGCCCATCTCAGCGCGGAGGAGTAAACCCGAGCCTCCCACTTATTCTACACCTCTCATGTCTCTCCACAATGTCAAACTAGAGTCAAGCTCAACAGGGTCTTCTTTCCCCGCTGTGTCTCGCAGGCCCGTTCCCCTGCCTGTGGGTTCGCTAGACGGTAGTTAGGGACAGTAGGAATCTCGTTAATCCATTCATGCGCGTCACTAATTAGATGACGAGGCATTTGGCTACCTTAAGAGAGTCATAGTTACTCCCGCCGTTTACCCGCGCTTCATTGAATTTCTTCACTTTGACATTCAGAGCACTGGGCAGAAATCACATCGCGTCAACACCGGTTGAGGCCATCGCGATGCTTTGTTTTAATTAGACAGTCGGATTCCCCTGGTCCGTGCCAGTTCTGAATTGGACGTTAGTAGCCAGCCGAGACGGATGGAAGGCCAAAGCTGGAAAGAGACCGCATTGCTGCGATCTCCCCCTTTGAAAACCAACCAGCTCGCCGACAGCAGCGCGGCAATAAGAACTGCCGGCTGCCGCGCGACGAACCCCCGTCCTAGCCCGCCCTCGTCCACGGAGGGGAGGACGACGACGCGTCCGTCCGGCATCGGAAACCGCAATGGAGTCCTTATCCAGACCGAACGGCCGCCGAGCCCCGCCCGAGCCGCTTCCGAAGACAGGCCCGACTGGCCCGCCCTCCAGAGCCAATCCTTCTCCCGAAGTTACGGATCGAGTTTGCCGACTTCCCTTACCTACGTTCGACTAGCGACAAGAGACTGCGAACCTCGGGGACCTGATGCGGTTCTGGGTACGGACAGGCGCGAAGATTGGACTCGTAAGTAGAGCACACCCTCCACCACAGTTTCAAGGACCGGCAACGGCACGCGGGACGCCGCAACAAATGCGACGCTCTTCGGACGACCACGTATGTCTAAGTCCTTTCTCCTATCGAAATGATTCCAGGACCCGCGGCGCCTTATGAAGAAAAGAGCAAGCTCCTCCCCGGACCGCCACCAGTGGCTGAGGCAATATCTCCCGTTACCAGGAGCATCGAGCGTGTCCAAAGTCCACGATATAAATATCTTCCCCGCGCCTAGTTCCGGAATATTGACCGGATCCCCTTTCGCACCAGCGCAACCGACGGAAAAATCTGAAACACATCATTTCATCCAAATGAGAAAAAGTTTTCGACAGACAAAACAGAAACAGAACAGAGAAACTAAGAAGGAGGGAGCGAAACGTAGCAATCCAGCCAGCCATTACCACCGCTGCGCTGCTGCTGTCGCCGCCGCCACTCCAACTGTTGTTCCAGTCTGCCTGCCTGCCTGCCTGCCTGGCTGCCTGCACCCGACAGACAAAACAGAAACAGAACAGAGAAAGAAAGAAAGAGAGGAGCGTAGCGTAGCAATCCAGCCAGCCATTACCACCGCTGCGCTGCTGCTGTCGCCGCCGCCACTCAAACTGTTGTTGTTCCAGTCTGCCTGCCTGCCTGCCTGGCTGGCTGCCTGCCACCCGATGCGAACAGAAACAGAACAGAGAAACTAAGAAAGAGGGAGCGAAACGTAGCAATCCAGCCAGTCATTACAACTGCCTGCTGCTGTCGCCGCCGCCACTCCAACTGTTGTTCCAGTCTGCCTGCCTGCCTGCCTGCCCCCCGAAACGAACAGAAACAGAACAGAGAAACTAAGAAAGAGGGAGCGAAACGTAGCAATCCAGCCAGCCATTACCACCGCTGCGCTGCTGCTGTCGCCGCCGCCACTCAAACTGTTGTTGTTCCAGTCTGCCTGCCTGCCGCTCCGAGAAAACAAGGCGCGCAAACGGTGAAATCTCATTTGGATTGCATTAAAGAAACCCGCGGTGCTACGACTAACAAAGCGTTAGCCGCGGGCTAAGGACCGACTACCCCTCGTACAAACGCAGTTGACGAGGAACCCTTCCCCGCAACAGGCCTTCGAGGTTCCCATCCGATTACTTGCTACTACCACCAAGATCTGCACCGGAGGCGGCTCCACTCCGGCTTACGCCATGAGCTTCTGCGCCACCCCCGCGCCCTCCTACTCGTCGAGGCTTCGAGACCCTATCCATCCCTACATATCCGGGACGGTCCCCCTCCCGTGAAGGAGAAAGGGAAGAGCCGTTACTACCTCGACGGTCGAGTATCGGGGACCGGCTTTAGCGCCATCCATTTTCAGGGCTAGTCGCTTCGGCAGGTGAGTTGTTACACACTCCTTGGCGGATGCCGACTTCCATGGCCACCGACCTGCTGTCTTGAGCGACCAACGCCTTTCATTGGTTCTACATGAGCCGGTACTTAGGCCCCTTAACTCGACTTTTGGTTCATCCCACAGCGCCAGTTCTGCTTACCAAAAATGGCCCACTAAGTACTCGGATTCGACAAAGAGGCTTCAATGAAGAAAGAACCCTTTTCTTCACCCGTTTAGAGTTTGAGAATGGGCTGAGGAAATTTCATCCCCAAGGACCCCTAATCATTCTCTTTACCGGATGAAACTCTCAATGCGCGAAACGAGCACCAGCTATCCTGAGGGAAACTTCGGAGGGAACCAGCTACTAGATGGTTCGATTGGTCTTTCGCCCCTATGCGCAGCTCTGACGATCGATTTGCACGTCAGAATCGCTGCGGACCTCCACCAGGGTTTCCCCTGGCTTCATCCTGGCCAGGCATAGATCACCATCTTTCGGGTACCAGAATATGCGCTCGGAGAGCCCGCTACTCAACTTAACAAGCCTGCGAAACGCGACCACTACGTGCCCCGTCCCCCGAAGAACAAGACAAAAAAAATTTGTCATAAATTGTTTGGGAAACGGGGAAGCAGCTAGCCGGTTAGGCATTAACAGCGAGAAGGAGCGGCGCGGGCCCCGGGCTTGCGCCGTCCCGCAGCCCGCTCTCCGAGCGCATATTCTGGTACCCGAAAGATGGTGATCTATGCCTGGCCAGGATGAAGCCAGGGGAAACCCTGGTGGAGGTCCGCAGCGATTCTGACGTGCAAATCGATCGTCAGAGCTGCGCATAGGGGCGAAAGACCAATCGAACCATCTAGTAGCTGGTTCCCTCCGAAGTTTCCCTCAGGATAGCTGGTGCTCGTTTCGCGCATTGAGAGTTTCATCCGGTAAAGAGAATGATTAGGGGTCCTTGGGGATGAAATTTCCTCAGCCCATTCTCAAACTCTAAACGGGTGAAGAAAAGGGTTCTTTCTTCATTGAAGCCTCTTTGTCGAATCCGAGTACTTAGTGGGCCATTTTTGGTAAGCAGAACTGGCGCTGTGGGATGAACCAAAAGTCGAGTTAAGGGGCCTAAGTACCGGCTCATGTAGAACCAATGAAAGGCGTTGGTCGCTCAAGACAGCAGGTCGGTGGCCATGGAAGTCGGCATCCGCCAAGGAGTGTGTAACAACTCACCTGCCGAAGCGACTAGCCCTGAAAATGGATGGCGCTAAAGCCGGTCCCCGATACTCGACCGTCGAGGTAGTAACGGCTCTCCCTTGCTCCTTCACAGGAGGGGACCGTCCCGGATATGTAGGGATGGATAGGG
>JABUQX010069851.1:0-12500 GCA_015478945.1 Trachelipus rathkii | reverse complement strand
TCTGAGTAGCATCTCTACGAAGCATGTAGCAGCCGACCCCAATTGTAGTTTAGGTCTGCTGCCTGTGGAGTAAAGATAAACTTTTTGTCCGAATCCAGAGTCTACACGAGAGCCGGGGAAAGGAAGGACTCAAAATTGCTTCACTACGAAGCAGGCAGCAAGCAGACCTTAGTGTCTGCTGCTGCCTGTGGAGTTTTGAAGAAATTTTTTGTCTTTTTTTTTTTTCTAAGTCCAAAGGTCTGCCGGGCTGAAGTGATTTTTCGAATCAAACTGAAGTAAAGCTCCTCCTGGCTGCCGCGCGAAGCGCGGCCGGCTCACGGGGGGGTTATACATGTATTTTTTGATTCGGTAATCAAGAGGCAGGCAACTGTGAGTTGCTTGAGGGTGATGTGACAGTGACCTGGACCAGGTGGATTGCCTAAACCCAGGTCAGAGTTACATATCCCTGAGAGCATGGACTTAGAAAAAATAAAAACTTTTATCCTTCCTTTCCCGGAGCGAGCGACTGGCCGACCCGACCGCTTACCCGACACTGGAATATCTCGCGCGATGTTGCCCGAGAAAGCTACTCTTTCGACTCTAAGTCCCGGCGAGAAAGGCTGTCTGTGCCCCCCCTCAGTCAGTCCTTTCGAGCGTAAGGGACGAGAGTCGGGAATCCCTCGAACCCGGCCGCCTTTGACAGAGACCTGCCCCTCTCACTGTCTGAGGCGAAAGGGTTTCGCTGGGAGGAAAGGAGAGGAGTTTTCGCTGCGCGAGATTTCCCGTGAAAAGCTGGATTGGGAAAGGCATTTCTCGGCCGCGCTCGACAAGGGCGATCATATGGCCGCCCACGGTAAGAGGTTTGCCCCCTAGGTCCGGGTTTGGGATTCGAAATTGAAAAAATTCGCTAAGTCCAGCGTGCTGTTGATTCCCTGAGAAACGCATAGCTCAGGGTGACTTGGCGGAAAATTCTATTTCGAATCCGAACATTGGAATATCTCGCGCGATGTTGCCCGAGAAAGCTCCTCTTTTGACTCTAAGTCCCGGCGGGATGCCTGTTCCTGGCAAGGCATTCCGCTTTAACGAGAGGGACGAGAGTCAAGAATCCCTCGAACCCGGAAGCCTTTGACAGAGACCTGCCCCTCTCACTGTCTTAGGCGAAAGGGTTTCGCAGGGAGGAAAGGAGAGGAGTTTTCGCTGCGCGAGATATCCCGTGAAAACCTGGATTCGGGAAGGCATTTCTCGGCCGCGCTCGACAAGGGCGATCATATGGCCGCCCACGGTAAGAGGTTTGCCCCCTCGGTCCGGGTTTGGGATTCGAAATTGAAAAATTTCGCTAAGTCCAGCGCGCTGTTGATTCCCTGAGAAGCGCATAGCTCAGGGTGACTTGGCGGAAAATTCTATTTCGAATCCCAACTTCGGAATATCTCGCGCGATGTTGCCCGAGAAAGCTCCTCTTTCGACCCTGAGTCCCGGCGGGAAGGAGAGGAGTTTTCGCTGCGCGAGATATCCCGTGAAAAGCTGGATTCGGGAAGGCATTTCTCGGCCGCACTCGACAAGGGCGATCATATGGCCGCCCACGGCAAGAGGTTTGCCCCCTCGGTCCGGGTTTGGGATTCGAAATTGAAAATTTTCGCTAAGTCCAGCGTGCTGTTGATTCCCTGAGAAACGCATAGCTCAGGGTGACTTGGCGGAAAATTCTATTTCGAATCCCAACTTCGGAATATCTCGCGCGATGTTGCCCGAGAAAGCTCCTCTTTTGACTCTAAGTCCCGGCGGGATGCCTGTTCCTGGCAAGGCATTCCGCTTTAACGTGAGGGACGAGAGTCAAGAATCCCTCGAACCCGGAAGCCTTTGACAGAGACCTGCCCCTCTCACTGTCTTAGGCGAAAGGGTTTCGCTGGGAGGAAAGGAGAGGAGTTTTCGCTGCGCGAGATTTCCAGTGACCTGGAGGAAGGACTCTGAGTAGCATCTCTACGAAGCATGTAGCAGCCGACCCCAATTGTAGTTTAGGTCTCTCGGTCCAAAGTCCGACTTTGGGAAAATCTCGCGCGTTGTTGCCTGAGAAATCTCCTATTTCGACCCTGAGTCCCGGCGGGAAGGAAAGGAGGTTTCGCTGCGCGAGATTTTCCGTGAAGAGCCGGATTGGGGAGGGCATTTCATGGCCGCGCTCGACAAGGGCGATCATAGGGCCGCCCACGGTAAGAGATATTCCCCCTCGGTCTTGGTGTCGGATTCGAAATTGAAATTTCGCTCAGAGTCCAGAGTCTTGTTGATTCCCTGGGAAACGCCTAGCTCATGGGAACTTTGCGGAAATACGATTTTGAATTCGACTTCGGAATATCTCGCGCGCTGTTGCCCGAGAAAGCTCCTCTTTCGACCCAGAGTCCCGGCGGGAAGGAGAGGAGTTTTCGCTGCGCGAGATATCCCGTGAAAACCTGGATTCGGGAAGGCATTTCTCGGCCGCGCTCGACAAGGGCGATCATAGAGCCGCCCACGGCAAGAGGTTTGCCCCCACGGTCCGGGTTTGGGATTCGAAATTGAAAAATTTCGCAAAGTCCAGCGTGCTGTTGATTCCCTGAGATTTGCAATGCTCAGGGTGACTTAGCGGAAAATACGATTTCGAATCCGACTTTGGAAAATCTCCCGCGATGTTGCCCGAGAAAGCTCCTCTTTCGACCCTGAGTCCCGGCGGGAAGGAGAGGAGGTTTCGCTGCGCGAGATTTTCCGTGAAAACCTGGATTCGGGAAGGCATTTCTCGGCCGCGCTCGACAAGGGCGATCATATGGCCGCCCACGGTAAGAGATATCCCTCTCGGTCCAAAATCCGACTTTGGAAAAATCTCGCGCGTTGTTGCCTGAGAAAGATCCTCTTCCGACCCTGAGTCCCGGCGGGAAGGAGAGGAGGTTTCGCTGCGCGAGATTTTCCGTGAAAAGCTGGATTCGGGAAGGTATTTCTCGGCCGCGCTCGACAAGGGCGATCATATGGCCGCCCAGGGTAAGAGATATCCCCCCTCAGTCCAAAATCCGACTTTGGAAAATCTCGCGCGTTGTTGCCTGAGAAATCTCCTCTTCCGACCCTGAGTCCCGGCGGGAAGGAAAGGAGGTTTCGCTGCGCGAGATTTCCCGTGAAGAGCCGGATTGGGGAGGGCATTTCTCGGCCGCGCTCGACAAGGGCGATCATAGAGCCGCCCACGGCAAGAGGTTTGCCCCCACGGTCCGGGTTTTGGATTCGAAATTGAAAAATTTCGCTAAGTCCAGCGTGCTGTTGATTCCCTGAGATTTGCATAGCTCAGGGTGACTTAGCGGAAAATACGATTTCGAATCCGACTTTGGAAAATCTCCCGCGATGTTGCAAGAGAAATCTCCTCTTTCGACCCTGAGTCCCGGCGGGAAGGAAAGGAGGTTTCGCTGCGCGAGATTTTCCGTGAAAACCTGGATTCGGGAAAGGCATTTCTCGGCCGCGCTCGACAAGGGCGATCATATGGCCGCCCAGGGTAAGAGATATCCCCCCTCAGTCCAAAATCCGACTTTGGAAAATCTCGCGCGTTGTTGCCTGAGAAATCTCCTCTTCCGACCCTGAGTCCCGGCGGGAAGGAAAGGAGGTTTCGCTGCGCGAGATTTCCCGTGAAGAGCCGGATTGGGGAGGGCATTTCTCGGCCGCGCTCGACAAGGGCGATCATAGAGCCGCCCACGGCAAGAGGTTTGCCCCCACGGTCCGGGTTTGGGATTCGAAATTGAAAAATTTCGCTAAGTCCAGCGTGCTGTTGATTCCCTGAGATTTGCATAGCTCAGGGTGACTTAGCGGAAAATACGATTTCGAATCCGACTTTGGAAAATCTCCCGCGATGTTGCAAGAGAAATCTCCTCTTTCGACCCTGAGTCCCGGCGGGAAGGAAAGGAGGTTTCGCTGCGCGTGATTTTCCGTGAAAACCTGGATTCGGGAAGGCATTTCTCGGCCGCGCTCGACAAGGGCGATCATATGGCCGCCCAGGGTAAGAGATATCCCCCCTCAGTCCAAAATCCGACTTTGGAAAAATCTCGCGCGTTGTTGCCTGAGAAATCTCCTCTTCCGACCCTGAGTCCCGGCGGGAAGGAAAGGAGGTTTCGCTGCGCGAGATTTCCCGTGAAGAGCCGGATTGGGGAGGGCATTTCTCGGCCGCGCTCGACAAGGGCGATCATAGAGCCGCCCACGGCAAGAAGTTTGCCCCCACGGTCCGGGTTTGGGATTCGAAATTGAAAAAATTCGCTAAGTCCAGCGTGCTGTTGATTCCCTGAGAAACGCATAGCTCAGGGTGACTTAGCGGAAAATACGATTTCGAATCCGACTTTGGAAAATCTCCCGCAATGTTGCATGAGAAATCTCCTCTTTCGACCCTGAGTCCCGGCGGGAAGGAAAGGAGGTTTCGCTGCGCGAGATTTTCCGTGAAAACCTGGATTCGGGAAGGCATTTCTCGGCCGCGCTCGACAAGGGCGATCATATGGCCGCCCACGGTAAGAGATATCCCTCTCGGTCCAAAATCCGACTTTGGAAAAATCTCGCGCGTTGTTGCCTGAGAAAGCTCCTCTTTCGACCCTGAGTCCCGGCGGGAAGGAAAGGAGGTTTCGCTGCGCGAGATTTCCCGTGAAAACCTGGATTTAGGAAGGGTATTTCTCGGCCGCGCTCGACAGGGGCGATCATATGGCCGCCCACGGTAAGAAATATCCCCCCTCAGTCCAAAATCCGACTTTGGAAAATCTCGCGCGTTGTTGCCCGAGAAAGCTCCTCTTTGGACTCTAAGTCCCGGCGGGGGGCCTGGGAAGGAGAGGAGTTTTCCGCTGCGCGAGATTTCCCGTGAAAAGCTGGATTTGGGAAGGTATTTCTCGGCCGCGCTCGACAAGGGCGATCATATGGCCGCCCACGGTAAGAGATATCCCCCCTCAGTCCAAAATCCGACTTTGGAAAAATCTCGCGCGTTGTTGCCTGAGAAATCTCCTCTTCCGACCCTGAGTCCCGGCGGGTAGGAAAGGAAGTTTCGCTGCGCGAGATTTTCCGTGAAAACCTGGATTTGGGAAGGGTATTTCTCGGCCGCGCTCGACAAGGGCGATCATATGGCCGCCCACGGTAAGAAATATCCCCCCTCAGTCCAAAATCCGACTTTGGAAAATCTCGCGCGTTGTTGCCCGAGAAAGCTCCTCTTTGGACTCTAAGTCCCGGCGGGGGGCCTGGGAAGGAGAGGAGTTTTCGCTGCGCGAGATTTCCCGTGAAAAGCTGGATTTGGGAAGGTATTTCTCGGCCGCGCTCGACAAGGGCGATCATATGGCCGCCCACGGTAAGAAATATCCCCCCTCAGTCCAAAATCCGACTTTGGAAAATCTCGCGCGTTGTTGCCTGAGAAATCTCCTCTTCCGACCCTGAGTCCCGGCGGGAAGGAAAGGAAGTTTCGCTGCGCGAGATTTTCCGTGAAAACCTGGATTTGGGAAGGGTATTTCTCGGCCGCGCTCGACAAGGGCGATCATAGGGCCGCCCAGAGTCAGAAATTTTCCCTCCGAGTTGAGTGCTGGACTTTGAAAAATTTTGGTCGGTCGGTCCCGAAAAATGGCTGGCGATTAGGAAAGTGACTCTGAACGAGAGTGTCCACGTACTCGTCTGGGTGTGAAACGTGCTCTCCCGAAGTCTGGTTTGGTCGAAATTTTGGTCTGGGGACTTTGAAAATTTTTGGATTTTTCGATAAGCCTCTGCACCAGAGAATTTCGGAAAATTTTATATAGGGAATTTAAAAAATGTCTCGCAACGACCGTACCCACGTACTCGTCTGGGTCTGAAACGCGCTCTCCCGAAGTCTGGTTTGGTCGAAATTTTGGTCGGGAACTTAGAATTTTCTCGAGTCTGCCCGAGTGGGGACTTAGAAAAAATTTTGGTCCGAAAAAATGGCTGGGGATTAGCAAAGTGTCTCGGAACGAGACTGTCCACGTACTCGTCCGGGTCTGAAACGTGCTCTCCCGAAGTCTGGTTTGGTCGAAATTTTGGTCGGGGGACTTAGAATTTTTTCGATTTTTCAATAAGCCACTGCACCACAGAATTTCGGAAAATTTTATATAGGGAATTTTAAAAATGTCTCGCAACGAGCTTACCCACGTACTCGTCTGGGTCTGAAACGTGCTCTCCCGAAGTCTGGTTTGGTCGAAATTTTGGTCGGGGGACTTAGAATTTTTTCGATTTTTCGTTAAGCCGCTGCACCAAAAAAAAAAAGTTGGTTTTTCGAAAAAAAATCTCCAGGAGAGACTACCAGTAGGCTCGTCTCGGTCTGAAACGTACTCTCCCGAAGTTTGAAAGGATGCCAAAAATTTCAAGTTAAGCCACTGCACCACCCAAAATTTTTTTGACTAAATTTTGCTGACGGGTGGGGTGGTATACGGGGCGAGGAAGCATTATGTATAGAGAGGGGTAGCTGGGCCGCGGAAAAATTTTTTTTCTATAAAATTAATTTTATTTAAAGCGCTTTTCAAGCCTTTAGATGTTATTTTCTATCAAATTCGACAAAAAAAAGTACGAGTGTTTGCCACATTATTATGACGAATTTCTGCCCCAACTTGATATAGGGGGTGCCGAGTGAGAAAAGAGACATACCTGGTTCGGCCGAACCAGGGAGGCGTGTCGATGACTTTCTCCTTCCGACCTCTCCGGTAGCTAGGGAGAGTAGGAAGAGGCATCTGAGGCTGCCTGGCAGTAGTAATCACTGCCGACAGCCACCACTCTCGGAGAGGTCCGAGTATCCAGCACCAATGTCAATGTCACGCGTCTCTCTGTATTCAGGAGTGGTATACAGGGCCTAGACCGTGGGGACTAAGGCTGGATACGGTAGGATCTCCCCACCAGCTGAGAGCTAGCTACCAAGCTCTCAGTCAGGCAGGCAGACGACACCCATCATCGCCCCTGCTCCCAACTCTCCGAGACATAGAGGCATTCGGAGAGGTGGAACAGGGAAGATGATGGTGAGGCAGCCGGGAGATGAGTTTCTCCCGGGTGTCACCACTCGGAGGTTCCGAGCATCCCGTGTTAATGTCAATGTCACGTCTCTCTCTGCGGTCAGGAGTGGTACGCAGGGCCTAGAGCGTGGGGACTGAGGCGGGATGGGAGGACCTCCACCGCGTCTGCCTGTGTCAGGAGGGCAAAGCTCGATGAGAACGCCCGGCTGGGGCGGGACGAGTAGTGTCTTGTGAGCTGTTGGTGACATCCTTCCAGGGACTAACCAGGCAGTTCACAGGCATTATTATGTCCCGTGGCCCTCTCACGAGTGGTATTTGCTCTCTCGACGAGGGAAGCGGAGTTGTCGGAGAGATGCAGGAACGGACTCGTCAGGAAAAGCATCCAGCACATCAAGAAGGTGACTGGACCACTATATTTACACTTTCGTATCAGCAGCTAATTTGCGCCCAGATGACCATAGTCATCAGCGGTAAGCATCGATATGTCTGCTGACGTCGAGCAAATTGAACCATTGACACTATTCTCTGGAGCGGATCACCGCTATTCTCTTCAAGGGATAATCTCTGGTGCGAACACACACATGCGTGACGCACTCCTCCGTGTAGCCTCCTCATCTGAGAAACGACTGATAGCGCTTGATATAGAGAGAGACTGCTCGCATGTTAATCAGGTCTGCTCTCGGCGACAGAAATATATCTCTTGCGCGGGGGTGGGGGTCACCCTATTAGTCTCATTCTTGAGCATCGTTACCCCATGTTCAGGCTGGTGGTGTGCATGCCGCGCTGTGAACAGCGTCGTGGACAATGGTTCGTGATCACGACTGCCGACAGCCACCACTCTCGGAGAGGTCCGAGTATCCAGCACCAATGTCAATGTCACGCGTCTCTCTGTATTCAGGAGTGGTATACAGGGCCTAGACCGTGGGGACTAAGGCTGGATACGGTAGGATCTCCCCACCAGCTGAGAGCTAGCTACCAAGCTCTCAGTCAGGCAGGCAGACGACACCCATCATCGCCCCTGCTCCCAACTCTCCGAGACATAGAGGCATTCGGAGAGGTGGAACAGGGAAGATGATGGTGAGGCAGCCGGGAGATGAGTTTCTCCCGGGTGTCACCACTCGGAGGTTCCGAGCATCCCGTGTTAATGTCAATGTCACGTCTCTCTCTGCGGTCAGGAGTGGTACGCAGGGCCTAGAGCGTGGGGACTGAGGCGGGATGGGAGGACCTCCACCGCGTCTGCCTGTGTCAGGAGGGCAAAGCTCGATGAGAACGCCCGGCTGGGGCGGGACGAGTAGTGTCTTGTGAGCTGTTGGTGACATCCTTCCAGGGACTAACCAGGCAGTTCACAGGCATTATTATGTCCCGTGGCCCTCTCACGGTGATATTGCTCTCTCGACGAGTGGGAAGCCGGAGGTACGGAGAGACTGCAGGAACGAGGCGGTCTTCCGTGACCAAAGGTGAAAAACTCAAAATCGAGGTGTCAAGTCCCGGAGAGGGTGCAGCCGGGTGATCGAACTTTTCCGTGATTTTGGTCGAAAAAGGCGGAATTTTCCGCCTTTTCACGGAAAAGTAGAGCTTTTGCTCGACCTGCCAAGGTCTTGGACGATCTTTTAGGCGGGTGAGGGGTTATCTCGGAGTGGCAGCTCCTGGGCCGCCTTGTAGCGGCTACGAGGAGAGCACAGTCCGAGACAAACCTTTACCCCGACTTGAAGATTGGCCATCCTCTCGAGAAGTAGAGGACTTCCTCCCTGGAGGAAGGTGCCAATGACGCTTCTCTCAGGCAGACACCAATCATCGGAACCCGTCGTTCCTCACTCTCCCCGATAGTAGTAGCACGAGGAGGGGTGGAACAGGGAAGACGATGTTGAGGCAACCGGGAGATGAGTTTCTCCCGGACAGCCACCACTCTCGGAGAGGTCCGAGTATCCAGCACCAATGTCAATGTCACGCGTCTCTCTGTATTCAGGAGTGGTATACAGGGCCTAGACCGTGGGGACTAAGGCGGGATGGGAGGACCTCCACCGCGTCTGCCTGTGTCAGGAGGGCAAAGCTCGATGAGAACGCCCGGCTGGGGCGGGACGAGTAGTGTCTTGTGAGCTGTTGGTGACATCCTTCCAGGGACTAACCAGGCAGTTCACAGGCATTATTATGTCCCGTGGCCCTCTCACGGTGATATTGCTCTCTCGACGAGTGGGAAGCCGGAGGTACGGAGAGACTGCAGGAACGAGGCGGTCTTCCGTGACCAAAGGTGAAAAACTCAAAATCGAGGTGTCAAGTCCCGGAGAGGGTGCAGCCGGGTGATCGAACTTTTCCGTGATTTTGGTCGAAAAAGGCGGAATTTTCCGCCTTTTCACGGAAAAGTAGAGCTTTTGCTCGACCTGCCAAGGTCTTGGACGATCTTTTAGGCGGGTGAGGGGTTATCTCGGAGTGGCAGCTCCTGGGCCGCCTTGTAGCGGCTACGAGGAGAGCACAGTCCGAGACAAACCTTTACCCCGACTTGAAGATTGGCCATCCTCTCGAGAAGTAGAGGACTTCCTCCCTGGAGGAAGGTGCCAATGACGCTTCTCTCAGGCAGACACCAATCATCGGAACCCGTCGTTCCTCACTCTCCCCGATAGTAGTAGCACGAGGAGGGGTGGAACAGGGAAGACGATGTTGAGGCAACCGGGAGATGAGTTTCTCCCGGGTGTCACCACTCGGAGGTTCCGAGCATCCCGTGTTAATGTCAATGTCACGTCTCTCTCTGCGTTCAGGAGTGGTACGCAGGGCCTAGAGCGTGGGGACTGAGGCGGGATGGGAGGACCTCCACCGCGTCTGCCTGTGTCAGCTGGGCAAAGCTCGATGAGACCGCCAGGCAGGGGCGGGACACGAGTGTCTTCTCACAGTTGTCGCAGCTCTCCTACGTAAAGTAGGAGAGCGAGAAGGCATTATGTCCTACCTTTGCCCTCTCACTGGGATAAAGCTCTCTCGACTAGAAGTCCTAAGCCGGAGGTACGGAGAGACTGCCAGAACGAGGTGGCGGTCTTCCGGGACCAAAAGTGAAAAACTCAAATCGAGGGGTCGAGTCCCGGAGAGGGTGCAGCCGTGGCGGTCGAGCTTTCCCTGCTTCGAGGTCGAAAAAAGGCGGATTTTCCGCCTTTTTACGGAAAAGTAGAGCCTTTTCTCGACCCGTTGAGCTCTTGGACGATCTTTCTGGCGGGGTGGAGGTTATCTCGGGAAGGCGGCGCCTGGGCCGTCTAGAAACATCTACGAGGCGAGCCGAGTCCGAGACAAACCTTTACCCCGACTTGAAGATTGGCCATCCTCGCGAGAAGAAGAAGAGGTCTTCCCTGGTAAGGAAGGTGCCAATGACGCTTCGTACTCGCAGGCAGACGCCCCATCATCGCTCCTGCTTCCCACTCTCCGCGAGATAGATGCATGCTGAGAGGTGGAACGGGGAAGATGATGATGAGGCATCCGGGAGATGAGTTTCTCCCGGGTGTCACCACTCGGAGGTTCCGAGCATCCCGTGTTAATGTCAATGTCACGTCTCTCTCTGCGTAAAGGAGTGGTACGCAGGGCCTAGAGCGTGGGGACTGAGGCGGGATGGGAGGACCTCCACCGCGTCTGCCTGTGTCAGCAGGGCAAAGCTCGATGAGACCGCCTGGCTGCTGGGGCGGGACACGAGTGTCTTCTCACAGTTGTCGCAGCTCTCCTACGTAAAGTAGGAGAGCGAGAAGGCATTATGTCCTCCCCTTGCCCTCTCACTGGGATAAAGCTCTCTCGACTAGAGTCCTAAGCCGGAGGTACGGAGAGACTGCCAGAACGAGGTGGTGGTCTTCCGGGACCAAAAGTGAAAAACTCAAATCGAGGGGTCGAGTCCCGGAGAGGGTGCAGCCGTGGCGCTCGAGCTTTCCCTGCTTCGAGGTCGAAAAAAGGCGGATTTTCCGCCTTTTTACGGAAAAGCCGTGGCGCTCGAGCTTTCCCTGCTTCGAGGTCGAAAAAAGGCGGATTTTCCGCCTTTTTACGGAAAAGTAGAGCCTTTTTTCGACCCGTTGAGCTCTTGGACGATCTTTCTGGCGGGGTGGAGGTTATCTCGGGAAGGCGGCGCCTGGGCCGTCTAGAAACATCTACGAGGCGAGCCGAGTCCGAGACAAACCTTTACCCCGACTTGAAGATTGGCCATCCTCGCGAGAAGAAGAAGAGGTCTTCCCTGGTAAGGAAGGTGCCAATGACGCTTCGTACTCGCAGGCAGAAGCCCCATCATCGCTCCTGCTTCCCACTCTTCGCGAGATAGATGCATGCGGAGAGGTGGAACGGGGAAGATGATGGTGAGGCATCCGGGAGATGAGTTTCTCCCGGGTGTCACCACTCGGAGGTTCCGAGCATCCCGTGTTAATGTCAATGTCACGTCTCTCTCTGCGTTCAGGAGTGGTACGCAGGGCCTAGAGCGTGGGGACTGAGGCGGGATGGGAGGATCTTCACCGCGTCTGCCTGTGTCAGCAGGGCAAAGCTCGATGAGACCGCCTGGCTGCTGGGGCGGGACACGAGTGTCTTCTCACAGTTGTCGCAGCTCTCCTACGTAAAGTAGGAGAGCGAGAAGGCATTATTATGTCCTCCCTTTGCCCTCTCACTGGGATAAAGCTCTCTCGACTAGAGTATTAAGCCGGAGGTACGGAGAGACTGCCAGAACGAGGTGGCGGTCTTCCGGGACCAAAAGTGAAAAACTCAAATCGAGGGGTCGAGTCCCGGAGAGGGTGCAGCCGTGGCGCTCGAGCTTTCCCTGCTTCGAGGTCGAAGGTCGAAAAAAGGCGGATTTTCCGCCTTTTTACGGAAAAGTAGAGCCTTTTCTCGACCCGTTGAGCTCTTGAACGATCTTCCTGGCGGGGTGGAGGTTATCTCGGGAAGGCGGCGCCTGGGCCGTCTAGAAACATCTACGAGGCGAGCCGAGTCCGAGACAAACCTTTACCCCGACTTGAAGATTGGCCATCCTCGCGAGAAGAAGAAGAGGTCTTCCCTGGTAAGGAAGGTGCCAATGACGCTTCGTACTCGCAGGCAGACGCCCCATCATCGCTCCTGCTTCCCACTCTCCGCGAGATAGATGCATGCGGAGAGGTGGAACGGGGAAGATGATGATGAGGCATCCGGGAGATGAGTTTCTCCCGGGTGTCACCACTCGGAGGTTCCGAGCATCCCGTGTTAATGTCAATGTCACGTCTCTCTCTGCGTTCAGGAGTGGTACGCAGGGCCTAGAGCGTGGGGACTGAGGCGGGATGGGAGGAACTTCACCGCGTCTGCCTGTGTCAGCAGGGCAAAGCTCGATGAGACCGCCTGGCTGCTGGGGCGGGACACGAGTGTCTTCTCACAGTTGTCGCAGCTCTCCTACGTAAAGTAGGAGAGCGAGAAGGCATTATTATGTCCTCCCTTTGCCCTCTCACTGGGATAAAGCTCTCTCGACTAGAGTATTAAGCCGGAGGTACGGAGAGACTGCCAGAACGAGGTGGCGGTCTTCCGGGACCAAAAGTGAAAAACTCAAATCGAGGGGTCGAGTCCCGGAGAGGGTGCAGCCGTGGC
>JABUQX010069850.1:52500-55000 GCA_015478945.1 Trachelipus rathkii | reverse complement strand
TATATATATATATATATATTATTATATATATCTTGTATATATATATATATATAGTATATATATATACTATATAGTATCTGACTAGAGCATCCGCGCCGATACCACCTTTTTCTCAAAAAGTATAAGAGGCTATAGGTCTGAAACTTGGAATATAAAGCTATGTATGTGCTTAAGCTCGAACACAGGGTAAATTTCAAGTCTCTAGGATGTATATAGAGGGGGGTCACCCCCGAGAGCGTAGCCGCTACGCCCGCGTTTATGCCCTTTTGGCTTTCCAAACCCGAGATTGAGTTAAGCCTAACGGCTAATCATCGAACCAGGTGTTCAATGCGCGTGAGAGAGAGAGCGCGCGCGCGTGCGCATACACCTACACATTATTATTATTATTATATTTATTATTACGGTCGAAGAATTCTTTCCGAAGGAAATCGAATCTGAGTCGAAAAAAACGATTCCTGTAAGGAATCGTTTTTTTACCCACTCCGACTTTGCCTCCGCCGCAGGTTTCTTTTCTTCGCATCGGTTCTGCCTCCGGACCTCCGAGTTAAGTTAAAACATCGTTATAACATACAATGTTGGTGTCCTTATATTGGTTATCGAGACCGTAGATCTCAAATATGATAGTTATAAGACCGTATAGGGTGTCTAGGGCCCCCCTCCGTAGGGACCCCAACTGAAAAATAAAAAAACAGAGTGCAAAACAGAGATCGAAGGAGGAAGAAAGAAGGATGAAAGATCAATAAAAGAGGAAAGAGTGGAGGGCAAGGATCTGAACTCATAGGGTAGGATGTGACAGCTGCCACCGGTTTGCTCGCTCCGATGCGGTGCGTTATTAAATATTTTGTAATGAATTCAATATTGGTTTGTTTCTTTAATATGTTATTGGATCTGTAGATTTCGAAAATAATGGTTTCAGAACCATCAAGAAAAAATAAAAATAAAAAAAAATTATATAAAACATATTACATGTTATTGTTTTTCAGTATGATGTTTTTTACGACAAAGCGATAGTTCCGTTGAAAAATGAAACAAATTACGAGAGAGAGAGAGAGAGAGAGGAGAGAGAGAGGAGAGAGAGAGGAGAGAGAGGAGAGAAGAGGAAAGAGAGAGAGAGAGAGAGAGAGAAAGAGAAGAGAGAGAGAGAGAGAGACAGAGACTGAATCAATTATGAGCAATATCCTAAGGATATAGATGGCTTTCCAATTTTTCAAGGTTAACGAGTCACATCTCGAGTAGTATTTTGGATAAACATAACATAAAATCAAGTTCTTTATACAAAGATCAAACAATATATGCTGACGGTAACAACAAGGTTTTTCACATTAATAAAGCCTTTACTTAGCATTACATCTGACCTAAGAAATAACCCAACAACGACCAAAACTTAGCACATCTTAAAACAGGAATAAACTGTTAAACGTTAACAAAGGTCTCCAATCTAACAACAGTAAAGTAACTAAATAGCAGAGCGCAGACCGTAACCTACTTACACTTTTCTAACATATCACTGTTATTTTACATTAAGACTGTAAAATTTAACAAAAATTTACCCTAACCGTGTGTAATTATCATACAGACCAATGAGTATTACTCTAACGTAACAAAGTTTTCACATTAATAAAGCTAACAAGCATCAACTGAACTAAGAAAATAATATACAACAACAAACCTAACACATCTTAAGCAGGAATAAACTGTTAACATTAACAAAGTTCCACACTTAACACCAGTAAAGTAACTAACATAGCATGCAAATACGTAACCTATTCTTACTTTGTCAAGCATATCTCTAACATAACGATGTTAATTTACACTAACATGGTAATATTTAACTAAAATTTATCACAACATTGGTTAATTATCATACAGATCAAGCAGCGAAAGTATGCTAACGCAAAACAAAGTTCTACATACAATAAAGCTTAACATATCGTTTACATAACTAAGGAAAATAATATACAAAGACAAACCTATCACACCTTAAACACGAATAAACGTTAACATTAACAAAATTCTACACTAACACCAGTAAAGCAACTAACATGGTATGCAAAACGTAACCTAATCTAACTTCTCAAGCACAACCTAACATATTAACGTTAATCTTACAACTAACATCAGTAACATTTAAACTAAATTTCTCACAAACATTGTTAAAATTATACTGATCAACGAACTATACTCTAACATAATAAAGTTTCCACATCAATAAAAACTAACATAGCGTAACAAGAAAATAATGTACAAAGACAAACCTAACAACACCTTCCACACAAATAAACTGTTAACATTAACAAAGTTTCCACCACTTAACACCAGTAAAGCAAATAACATGGTATGCAAAACGTAACCTAATCTTACTTTTTTTCAAAGCATTATCTCACTAACATTAAACGTTAATCTTACACTGGACACAGAACATTAACAAAGTTTCACACTTAACAACAGTAATTATCATACAGCTCAATGAATATACGCTAACGTAATAAAGTTTTCCACA
>JABUQX010069850.1:42500-47500 GCA_015478945.1 Trachelipus rathkii | reverse complement strand
TTAGGCTTTCTTCTCCTGTAGAATTGAAAAAGTATGTTTTGAGCCTTTTCAGAGTAGAGAAATATTTTTTTGAAGTTCACGTTTATATATATATATATATATATATATATATATATATACTATATAATATATTTATATATATATAGATATATGTATATATATTTTTATATAAAATATATATATATATATATATATATATATATATATAATATATATATAAACATCTGCCAGGTCCTCCATAATTTTTCCTCTTAGGTCTGATTTTATAATGCTGAGAGCAGAAAAAGCCGTTCAACGCTAACATTGCTTTTTGGAGGTAGAGCAGTTGACGCTTTCGACTAAGCTCTTCAAATATCTAGAAGCTTTTCATACTCATCTTCTGAGCTTCTGAAAAAATGACTTGAGGAAGGTAGTAATTGGGGGATAGTGTAGTTTCATCACTTACCAATATGTTCAGATTGTTTCCTTTTCTTCTTGAACTTCCTGCAACCCTTTAATACAAATGACTACGTTGCAAAGGCAGATTTAGCTTTTTTTTGTTGATCTTCAGTTAGGCTTACCTTGTAGATAGGATCAATATAAACAGCAGTTAGTAGAATATCATGTCAATGAGAGAATTTCTCTTCGTACCATGGCAGTCTTTTATTTCCTCAGCATCTTAAATATAGATGGCATAAGGTTGAAGGTTGAATTTATTAGAATATAATTCAAATTGAAACATTAAAGGGCGGTTAAAAAACTCGAGTTTGCAATTGCATTGAGATATGGAAGTCGCAATGTCAGTGAACTTGCATGAAGTAATTGAAGTCACCCACAGAAAAACACAACTTCACAAACTTGTCAGTTCAAAATTTTCTGACTCAAAACTCTACTATCTTGAAAGGTAACTCCGACCCCGACTCCGACTCCGGACTCGACTCTTGAAATTCGACTCCGACTCCGACTCGACTCCGACTCCACCCTTTTCAAAATTACCGACTCCCGACTCGGGGACTCGACTCCACCCTCTCAAAATTACGACTCCCCGACCCTCGCGACCCGACTCCGACTCCGGACTCCACAACCCTGGTGTGGACCTTTGTTAATGCTAGCAGTTTATTCGTGCTTAAGTTGTGATAGATTCGTCGTTGGTACATTATTTTCTTAGTCCATATGATACTATGTTAACCATTATTAATGGTTGAAAACCTTGTATGTTAGCATATAATTCGTTGGTTAGTATATATAAAGAACTCATTTTGCGCTATGTTATTGTTGTTGTTGTTGTTGTCTACCGAGAATATATACCCTTTTGAATTGATATGGCTCGTTCGTACGTCTTATTCTTGTTTACTTTCTTCTGATGGGTTTAAAGAAAGAATCTCATTACATTTAAGGGTTGTTTATACACTATTTTCTTCAGCATCATAGTTTTCGTAGTGGTGATACGATGACATCTCCCTGCATCTCTACGCTTGTTGTTGATATCTTCACGAGGAGTTTCGTTATTCCCAACGATGTGTCATTTATATTTAATCGTAAACCGAATGGTGACTGCTACATTGCTCGTATTCCTACCAGCGGGTCAAATATAATAAGTATTGCATCACTTTATGCAAATGGTTATAGCATAAAATCATTTTCATGTTTAGACTTGATATTTTCTGAAAGGGGGACGGTGTCTAAAAAGAGATAATGTTATTTGGGTAAGGTTATGATAATTTTTTGTTAAATATTACTATGATAATGTAAAAAACTTTGTTACGTTTGCATATATTCGTTGGTCTGTATGATAATCGGTCAAGGGTTATGATACATTTTTGAAAATGTTACTGTGTAAATGTAAGATTAACGTTAATATGTTAGAATATGCTTGGAAAAAGTAAAGAGGCAGGTTACGTTTGTATGTTAAAGTTATTACTTTACTGGTGTTTAAGTGTGGAACTTTTTGATTTAACAGTTTATTAGGCGTAAAGATGTGTTAGGTTTGTCGTAGTATACTTTATTTTCCTAAATCAAACCATGCTATCCTAGCTTTATTAATGTGAAAACATTGTTATGTTGGCATATATTCGCTGATTAGTATATAAAGAACTCAGTGGAACTTTGTTAATGTTAACAGTTTATTCGTGTGTAAGTTGTGTTAGGTTTGTCTTTGTACATTATTTTCTTAGTTCATGTTACGCTATGTTAGTTTTATTGATGTGGAAACTTTATTATGTTAGAGTATATTCGTTGATCGGTATAATAACCAATTTGTGATAAATTTTAGTTAAATGTTACTGGGTTAAATGTAAAGATTAACGTTAATATGTTAGAGATATGCATGGAAAAAAGTAAGATTAGGTTACGTTTTTGCATACCATGTTAGTTGCTTTACTGTTGGTTAGTGTGGAACTTTGTTAATGTTAACAGTTCGTATTGTGTGTAAGTTGTGTTTAGGTTTGTCTTTGTGCATATTTTCTTAGTTCATTTTTACCGCTATGTTAGTTTTATGATGTGGAAATTATTATTTGTTAGAAGTATATTCGTTGATCAGTATAATTAACCAATGTTGTGCTAGACAAATTTTAGTTAAATGTTACTGTGTTAGTGTAAGATTAACGTTAATATGTTAGAGTTATGCTTGAAAAAAGTAAAGATTAGGTTAACGTTTGCATTACCATGTTAGTGCTTTACTGGTGTTAATGTGGAACTTGTTAATGTTAACAGTTTATTCGTGTTTAAGGTGTGATAGTTTGTCTTTTGTACAATATTTTCTTAGTTCATGTAACAATATTGTTAGGCTTTTATTGAGGGGAAACTTTGTACGTAGCATACTTTGCGGCTGCCTTTATGATAATTAACCAATGTTGTGATTAAATTTTAGTTAAATATTTACCATGTTAGTGTAAATTAACATCGTATGTTAGAGATATGCATGACAAAGAAGAATAGGTTAGTGTTTGCATTCTATGTTAGGTTACTTTTACTGGTGTTAAGTGTGGAACTTTGTTAATGTTGACTGCTTATTCCTGCTTAAGATGTGTTAGGTTTGTTGTTGTACATTATTTTCTTAGTTCAGTTGATGCTATGTTAGCTTTATTAATGTGAAAACTTTGTTACGTTAGAGTATACTCATTGGTCTGTATGATATTACACCACGGTTATGGTAAATTTTTGTTAAATTTACAGTCTTAACTGTAAAATAACAAGCGACTTATGTTTAGAAAAAGTGTAGTAGGTTACGTCTTGCTTATTGCTTATATTTAGTTACTTTAACTGTTGTTAAGTGTGGAACTTTGTTAGTTAAACAATTTTCCTGTTTAAAGACTTGTGCTTAATTTTTCGTTGTGGGTTATAATTTCTTAGTCAGATTGATGCTAAGTAGCTTTTATTAAATGTGAAACTTTGTTACGTACAGCCAGTATTATTGTTTGATCTTTGTATAAAGAACTTGATTTTATGTTATGTTTATCCAAAATACTACTCGAAATGTGACTCGTTAACCTTGAAAAATTGGAAAGCCATCTATATCCTTAGGCTATTGCTCATAATTGATTCAGTCTCTCTCTCTCTCTCTCTCTCTCTCTCTCTCTCTCTCTCTCTCTCTCTCTCTCTCTCTCTCTCTCTCTCTCTCTCTCTCTCTCTCTCTCTCCTCTCTCTCTCTCCTCTCTCGTAATTTTTTTTTTTTTTCAACGGCTAGACTCTCTCATTTTGTAAAAAAAACATTCATACTTGAAAAAACAATAACATGTAAATTGTTTTATATATTTTTTTTTATTTTTATTTTTTCTTGATGGTTCTGAAACCATTATTTCGAAATCTACAGATCCAATAACATATATAAAGACACCAATATTGAATCATTACAAAATATTTAATAACAGCACCGCATCGGAGCCAGCACCGGTGCAGCTGTCAACTCCTACTCCTATGAGGTCAGATTCCTTTCTCCACTCTTCCTTCTTTTATTCATCTTTCATCCTTCTTTCTTCTTCCTTCGATCTCTGTTTTGCACTCTGTGTTTTTTTTTTTTTTTGTTTGGGGCCCCTACGGAGGGGGGCCCTAGACACCCTATACGGTCTTATAAACCATCATATTCGAGATGTATGGGTTCGATAACCCATATAAGGACACCAACATTGTTGTTATACGAATGTTTATAACTCGGGTCGAGTCAGACCGAGCGAAGAAAGAAACCGCAGCGGACGGCCAAAGTCGGAGTGCGGTTTAAAAAAAACGATTCCCTTAAGGAATCGTTTGTTCGTCGATTCGATTTCCTTCGAAATTGAATCTCGACGTTAATAATAATAATAATATAATATATAATGTGTAGGTGTATGCGCACGCGCGCGCTCTCTCTCTCACGCGCATTGAACACCTGTCGATGATTACCGTTTAGGCTTAACTCAATCTAGGGTTGGAAAAAGCCAAAAGGGCCATAAACGCGGCACCGTAGCGGCGCTACGCTCTCGGGGGTGACTCCCTTCTAATATACATCCTAGAGACTTTGAAATTTTACCCTGATTTCGAGCTTAACACATAACATAGCTTATATTCCAAGTTTCAGGACCTAAACTCTTATAACTTTTTGAAAAGGGTGGCAGATACGCGGATGCTCTGTCACTACTATATATATATATATATATATATATATATATATATAATATTATATATATATCACTATATATATATATTATACTTATATATACTATATATATATATATATATATATAGATATAATACTATATTATAATATATATATATTTAACCTTTTTCGCACCCACTTCCCTCCTACGAGAAGCGGGAAACCACAAGGTACTTCGCCACAATCGCCGGCCGCGCCCAGAGATCCGAGAATTTAAGTCCAGTGAAACCATTTCTAGTACTCTCCAAGGCAGGGCAATCTATTATAATGAGATGCCTGGCATTTGTGCCTATCACTACTGTGGTGGAGGATGATTGTTGAACATAGTAGAACAGTATTTTACTGGTGTAGCTTTTTTACTTCTAAGTGTATGGTGTTGTTGCAGTGTTTG
>JABUQX010069850.1:35000-37500 GCA_015478945.1 Trachelipus rathkii | reverse complement strand
ATCATTAAACGACAATATATATATATATATATATATATATATATATATATATATATATATATATATATATATATAATATATATTATATATATATATATATATATATATATATTAGTGTTTTATGATGGCGCGGGCTAACAAAAACTGGTACTCTCTGCTTCTAGTTCATAATGTAAGTCTTCGTTGCATTCTGTAACTGGAAAAATACCTCTTTGTCCTTTAGAACTTCTCCAAGCATCTAAAAATAGAGATTCTTGCAACGACTTCATGAGAAAATTTATGGCTCACATGAAACAACTGGATTTTCGACAGCTACCACCTCTTCATCCCTCCAGTGCTTCATCATACATTCCTGCCGAACTTCAAACCTGTTCCCATGTCTTTCTTCGAGTCGATCGCATTCGGAAGAGTCTGGAAGCACCTTATTCTGGCCCTTACAAGGTTCTTCAACGGATGGATCGATGCTACAAGATCCAACTTCCTGATGGACAGACAGATGTCGCTTCGATTAGTCGTTGAAGCCTGCCGTACTCCATTCGCCTTCACAGATGATTCCTCAATCGGATGATGATGATTCGCATTCACTGACGACCTCTTCATTTACTGAACAGCAGGAACAAGCTTTAGTGTCTAGACGTAACCCAGTGCGTAGGGTGCGTTTTAAATGATTAATGCAGTGAATTTAGTATTTAAAATTTAATTTAGTAACTAAAGTGCTTCCCTTTTAACGCGCAAAGTGTATGTTGTATTGTCAAAAATAATCGTTTAAAATATTATATAATAACTAAAATAATGAAGTTTAAATGTAATTTCTTAAGTGTTTTAAAATTGCCCAAATATGTTGTTAGTGGAGCTTGAAACATTGTAGATAATTGAAATTACAAAAAAATGAAAAATAGTGTAAAACCCTTTTATAAGAGGAAAATATCTTTCGAATTTTATAAACTTAAAATGTGACTTATATTTATAATTTATACTAAATAAGACATTTATTTATAATATATGATTATATAATATTTATTACAAAATACTTTTTATCATTTTGTATCATATTTTATATATTATTTATGTAAATAACTTGTATTTTGGTATGATTATGTTCCGCCATTTTTAGGTCTTGGTGTTACTTTTGAAATTTATTTTCGTAGACTTCTTTTCTCAGATATGTTTTGAGACGAGATAAACTAATATATCTCAAAAATCAATGTACTAAACTTTAGGTCAGCGACTCTTTTATATAGTAAAGAAGATGTTTAATACAATATTTAACCAAAACCTATACCCAGCTGTTTTAGCACACCTTAATATAAAGGGTGATAACGCTTAAAAAAGTTATAACAACTTGTGTTTCTGGTTCACCTAGTCTCGACGTGACAAAGCCAACATATAGTGACTTCCAACTTCAAAGAAACATGGCCGGTGCTGTCTATTTAGGTTTTTATTAACTTAAAACGGGAGTCGTTACAAGAAACTTCAAAAGAACCTCAACCGAAACCGTGTAGTGAAGGAATAAAAAAAGAGAACTTCCAACACTCCTGCCACTATATATATATATATATATATATATATATATATATATATATATATAACCTTAATAACCTTAAAATCAACATATGTATATATATATATATATATATATATATATATATATATATATATATATATATAACTCATATATATATATATATATATATAAATACTTCAATGGACCGCATCTTAATTTGTATATTAAATAAATAACTATTGTGGGAAGGTAAAGAAAATTGCCTCCTCTGAGGTCAACCAACGCATGTTGCGGCTGAAACAGACATACTCGGACGCTCTACCGACTGAGCTATCCTCTAACCCAAAAAAGTTAGATTCAAGAACAGCTTTCAAACGACTGAGCCCCCTTCAAGGCAATATCAACAGGTTTTCACCCTGTCCTTCCCTCGTTCTGTAAGATTTAATAAATGTAAATACTGCAATAGACCACAGCTTAAATTTGTATAGTAAATAAAGAACTATTGTAGGAAGGTAAAGAAAATTGCCTCCTCTGGAGTCGAACCAACGCATGTTGCGACTGAGACCGACATACTCGGACGCTCTACCGACTGAGCTATCCTCTAACCCAAAAAAGTTAGATTCAAGAACAGCTTTCAAACGACCGAGCCCCTTTCAAGGCGATATCAACAGGTTTTCACCCTGTCCTTCCCCGATCAAAGTGCCAGAAAAAAAGCGTAGGGCATATATATATATATATATATATATATATATATATATATATATATATATATATATATATATATATATATATATATATACACTCATATATATATATATATATATATATATATATATATATATATATATATATATATAAATATACAAATATAAAAATATATAAATATATAAATATATAAATATATATATATATATAATTTAAATAATAAATATATATATATATATATATATATATATATATATATATATATATATATATATATATATATATATATAT
>JABUQX010069850.1:22500-25000 GCA_015478945.1 Trachelipus rathkii | reverse complement strand
GCGGGTGGCCCGGATGGCATTCTCCCAGTTTTGAGGAAGTGTGCTTCCATGCTGACCGCCCCTCGTTCAACTATATTATCTGTGCCTCAATATAGCACTTTCCCTCAGTGTTGGAGCGCATATGTCCAACCTATTCCGAAAAAAAGATGCTGCTCTGATCCTTCTAACAATCGCCTATAGCTCTAACTTGTATTCTTTGTAAGATCTTTGAAACCCTTCTCAACTCTCTCACTTCTTAGATCATCTGGAATCTCATTCCCTTCTTTCAATTGCCAGTACGGCTTTCGGCGCTCAAGATCTACTGTCGATATACTTTCCTATTTAACAGATTTATGGTTTTCCGCCCTTAGGAACTACGGGAAGACTTGTGTGGTGGCGCTTGACATATCCAAAGCATTTGACCGGGTATGGCACGCGTCACTGCTCTCCAAGCTCCCCTCCTTTGGGTTTCCTTCTCTTTGCTTATTTAAGTCTAGCTTTCTTTCAAATCGCTCAATGTCGGCTGTTGTTGATGGGGCGACTTCTTCTTTTCTGTCAATAGTGATGTTCCTCAGGGTTCTGTTTTATCTCCTACTTTATTCCTGCTTTTCATTAATGATCTATGCCGATGACTCGACCCTTCATTCTTCAACTCATTTCATTCTGCTCCCTCTTTTACTTCAAGAATTGCCTTTCGTCTTAATCTTTCCGATTCTTTTCTCGCTGATCTGGATAGAATTTCAGGGTTGGGTCGTCTCAAGCTTGTGAAATTTAATTCTTTAAAAACCCAACTTCTACAAATCTCCCTCTCTAAGACACCTAACTTTCCTATCTCTTTCAATGGTTCTCTCGTCTCTCCTGTTGACAATATAAACATCCTTGGCCTTAACATAAACAAAAAGTTGTATTGGACTCAAATAAGGTTGCTAGGGCGGCCTCAAAGAAACTGGGAATTCTGTTCAGACTGCGAGACTTTTTTTCCTCATCTCAGTTACTCCAGCTATACAAGGGTCTCATCCGCCCTTGTATGGAGTACTGCTCTCATATCTAGGAGGGCTCTGGTTTCACCCGGCTTTTGGATAGGGTCGAGTCAAAGGCCAAAAGACTATATTTTGTCGGCGCGATGTAGTTCCTTAACCCTCTAGGCCCTGCGGCGCGGTGCTCTATCCCTTTTCTATAGGTACTGTAGCGGTAAGTGCTCGAGGGAACTTTCCACTCGCGTACCACCACCTTTACGACACCCTCGTAGTACAAGGGGTGCTGTGTCTGCACATGAGTTTTGTGTTGATATTATTAACTCCAGACTAGTTCGCTGCGGTGCTTCTTTCTTTCCTGCCACCTCTGTTCTGTGGAATTCTTTCCATCATCTGTGTTTCCTACTCAATTTAATCTCCCTCACTTTAAAACCTGCGTCTGTGCTCATCTGCGTAATTTGCGTTAGTGGTTGAAATTCAACACCCCCCCTCCTTGAATAAGGGTTCTGCCAGTAGGCTGGCTGTGTCAGCTCACAAAAAAAATAAAAGGTTCTAATAAGGGATTCCTAAACTAGCTGAAACCCCACAAGAATGGCATCTCAACGGTAAACCACTTCTAGAATGCATTTAAATAGCATAACCGAGGAGCTTGCTCGCTTGACCAAAAAAAAAAAAAAAAAAAGATTCACAGTAGTGGAAGCCGCCTTATCTGCAACCCCTGGCAACAGCACTGATAGTGACGATAGTGGCTTTTCAACAAATAAACATACTGAAGATGAGGATTTCGATATGTTAGACTTTGATAAGTTCATGGCCGAAATTGCATTGACATCTCATTCACCTTCAAAGGAATCACACCAAGGAACCTCATCGTAAAAACTGAAGAGACCGTCATCAAGGAGCAAAGATAATTCAAATTTGCAATTTGTGAAATAGGAGATGAAAATCTACGAAAACATGGAGATGCTGCCTACAGAAGAGAAACCTTTCATGCGGTGGCATGAAAATGGGCCAAGGTTTTCATTATTATCAGTGCTTGCAGGCAAATAATTATCAGCACTTCCTTCATCAGTCGAGAGCGAGCGTATTTATAGTGTAGGTAGGAATGTAAACACCCCAAAAATGAACAGGCTCTCGCCAGATACTAGTGAAAGCTTAATGTTTTTGCATCACAATTTGTGAATTTTTGAATTTGAGTATTGAATGATATCTATCTTTATCTTAAAGGAGTATATTATTATGTCATGTTTGAGTAATAGCGTTTTTTTTTTTATTTTATCTTTTCAGCTGATTAATTGAGGTCTCTTCTTTCATTATTTTTATTCTTTATATTGTAGCTAGTTAAAGAATCTTCTTGTAAATTGTAATCATGTTAAAACATAAAAGCTAGTAGCTAAACTTTGTTAATACTTACTGGAAAATGGAAATGGAATATTTTGAAATAAACACAAACATAAAAAGGTTATTAATATATTTGCATTTACTTTTAATAACAAGGCTCTACTGAAATTTATAAAATAATAAAATATACTTGGGCACAACCAAAT
>JABUQX010069850.1:7500-17500 GCA_015478945.1 Trachelipus rathkii | reverse complement strand
ATCAGCTCATCACTGTCCATGTCATGCAGATTTTCGGTTTTCCCTCCAACAATCCTAACATCCATTACAACATTCACAAAAGTATTCAGTATTTTATGAAGATTCCCCTTAATCTTTCGTACTTTCTTCCAGAAGAGTTTCATATTCCCTTGCAAGTCCCTATTTATTCTCCTTCCAAACTGATCATTCACCTTTTTTTTCTCCTACGTATGCAACTTTTAGTCTTCCCTTTTTTCTTACTTATATATTTTCATACACCCTTCTTTCGAATTCACGCTTATTTTTATTTCTTTTGTTCAAAAATAGAAACCTAAATTTACCTGCTGCTCCTTTCCCAAAATTCCAGTTATTTTGCATACCTTTTAACGACATTTCAATCTCTCTTAAATTTTGGAAGTGCTAAAACAGAAACAGACTTGTAAAGAACTTTAAATGTTAAATCTTATAAAAGTTTAGATAAAGGTACTTCGAGAGTGTCGGAATTTCGGGTAAAGTGATTTTCAAATCCTTATTTTAAAAAATATTTTTAAAACAGTTAATTTTATTGTCTTATTTATGAAACATGAAAAGATTATAAATCTTCCTACAGCAGTACTTCACAACTTTCCTAATTTTTCTGATCTCCTTTGCGAAAAGTGATTTTTAATTTCACTTGTAAGCAGGACTTCACAACTCACGGCAGCCAGACAAACCTGTTATTAGAGTTTCTTACTAGATATTTTGACTCTATGAAAAAAGTTAACCTACTGTGTACGTAACAGTTTAAAAATCGAACAGATCTGAAGTTTAAAAAAAAAAATAAATATATATATATATATATATATATATATATATATATATATATATATATATATATATATATATATATATATATATATATATATATATATATATATATATATATATATATATATATATATTATAATGTAACAGTTAAATACTTATATAGAGGCAACATCAAAAATCATTTTTTATTTGTTAAAATTTGAAATGAAATATATTAAAAACAATAAATCTATTTAAATTTTATTCATTTATTATCTATCAAAAGTTAATCTAATAAAAATAGTTCTTGAGAACCTCTTCCTTTCTTCGTTTCTTCCTAAAACATGATAATTCTGAAGAGTACCGAATGTCATCATTTTTTTGCAAGAAAGTTGCACAGGATTTCCTGATTTGATAACGATACGAGACAGAGAAATGTTACCATTGGAACATTCTTAATTAAATTCGACGATGCTGAAAAATATATATATATATATATATATATATATATATATATATATATATATATATATATATATATATATATATATATATATATATATATATATATACTATGCTATATGCTATATATATATATATATATATATATATATATATATATATATATATACAGTATATATATATATATAAGTATATATATATATATATATATATATATATAATAACAATATATATATATATATATATATAATAACCAATAATATGTATAGCTATGCTATATATGCTGTTCAACAATAACTAATATAATATATAAATGAGAAGAGAGAGAGAGAGAGAGAGAGAGAGAGAGAGATTACTAGTATAGAGGGTTGAAATGGGTCCCCTTTTTAGGGACAGGCTTACAACTGGAAGGAAATGCCAAGTGGATAGGCAAAGACAATATATAGTTAATGTGAAACACAAATACTAAATAAGTATAATTACATTATGAAAATAAAACAAATAACAAATCCTGCAATTTCTTTTAACTATGTTTATATGATGTATAAACTGTATAGCATACCAAATAGGCAATAGGGATTATTCTTTTTTATTTTAGAATATTTAAGGCCAAGTATTCAAGAAAAGTAATATTTTATATGTATTCTTACAAAACACCAATGTAGAGAAGAGTTCTTTAAGAAATATCATTACTCATTTCAAGTAGAAAGGGCTTTGCAAATGTTCTTTGGAGCATTAGGTATCCTACAAACTTGTTATTGTAATTAACAATTGACACCATTCAACAAACAGTTTAGTGCTGAAAATAGGAGTTTTGTTCGATGATGATGAATGTAATAAATGAAATAGATGTAAGAGATGAAATCAGAAGGGGAAATAAATACAAGAAGAGTGATGGGGACTTTTCCAGTTATGTACATGCAAAATTTTGAATTGATTTTCAGTATGGGTAGAGAATTGAACCACAAATTCATAGTGTGTAAAAATTCATACCCAAAGATATCTTAATGGAAAGGTGTGACAGAGTCAAGAAAATCACTCTGTTCACTGCTATAACACTGTAAGAAAACAACTACAAAGCTATTTGAAAGATACAAAGAGTTTAACAAGGGTGGCCCAAGTGTGGTCCCCTACTAATTCCATTTATATATATATATATATATATATATATATATATATATATATATATATATATATATATATATATATATATATATATATATATATATATATATATATATATAATTTTTTGAGTAGATACAATCCAATGTTGAAATAATTGTTTCTGACCTATAGGCGGTCTCTTTATATATATATATATATATATATATATATATATATATATATATATATATATATATATATATATATATATATATATATATATATATATATATATATAATGGACAAAGTCTACCTACGCTAATATATGCACTGGTTACCACTAATTAAATCATACCATCATCTCTTTCTACCAAGTTTTTAAAATGCTTTCTATAAGAAATAAAAATCTATTAAGAGAATATAATTATATTTATATATATATATATATATATATATATATATATATATATATATATATATATATATATATATATATATATATATATATATATATATATATATATATATTACCTGTATCAAAGATGATAAGCCAGAAAGAATGAAGGATTTTTGCCAGTTCCCATACTAAAGAATTTACATCTGCTAGTCTTATTGAATTTATAATCTTATTTTGCAAAAAAAAATTTATAGGCAACATGCCTAATTTTATATGAAAAATTCTGTTTTGATCATTTAGAAAGCTGTAAATTGAATTAAATTATTATAATAACACAAAAACTAATAGAACACAGTTTGAATATTGTATTGTATTGGTAAGATTTTAAAGCACTGTAATAGTATCAGGAGTATAATGGCATCTAAAAACTGTACAGAACATTATAAGTTCTCTTGTCATCATCACCATAATCAGATTCTCTGGGAAGTTAGCAAGTTAGCTCCCTAAAAGTTCAGACTCAGTAGCTGTAACCTAGAAACTAGAGGATTGGTTTCATAACCTAAGCATGATAGGACTGATTGTCACAGGCTGGCTAACAGGCAACAGCAGTACTTAAAACAAAGCTTGAATTCCGTCACAGCCTTCAAGTTAAACTGTGAACCGAGTATGTAACTGACTGGATTTCATTTAGTCACTACTACTAAATTTGGTCTAAAATTAATCAGTAAAATTTTTGTATCATCTAGGTCAATTGACTGAAAGCACTAAATTAATTTTTTATTATGGATCATATTTTTCCCTTAACTTCTAATGAAGATAATTCCATAATTAAAAATACTGGTATTAAATAATTGAGGTGCTATAATTAAATTATTCTACATTTTCATTTTCAGATTATAAGAAACCAATTTTCATTATTTTGCTTAATAGATTATTAATTAATTGAGTTAATTAAATCACTAACCTGAAAAACTAGTAAACTGTATATATAAAAGTTAATATTAGTAATCACCAATAAATATTGAAAAGTAATAACTCAGAAGCTATTGGAAGTGGAAGATAAAAAAGTTTGGAATGGCAAGAAGTCAATGAGGTTGAAGGAGAGATTAACAAATTAACAAATTTAGAAAATCCTGCCCCTCCAGCATCTACATCTGTCAGCATCATGAGTGAAATCAAATTGTTATTACTAATGTTAGTGATGCAAGTTTAATGTTCACATCTCCAGTTCCTTCAATCTCAAGATTAGACTTCCTGCGTATCTACTCCACAACTAAACATAGACCTACAAGCAGGGTTGAATTGGGCAACTGCCCGGGGAGCTGCCCACCTACCCACCCGGGCTGGGCTTTTTATACAAAAAACCCGGGCAAAATGAAAGGCGGTTTTTTTATAAAAAAATATAACGTAGATTTATATAATTATTAAGAACCGAGATAAAAGAACATAATTATTACATATATTTACACTGTAATTACAGTATTATGGAAAGAAATAATTTTTTTTGTGAAGATTACTACATTTGTATAACTAATTAATTAATTTATAGTTTCTTTAATTTGTAAAAACCATTTAAAAACAGTTATTATAGAAATATAATTCAAAAACTTCAAATACATTTTATTTAAAGTTTGTTTTTAAAGGTACAGATAGCTAATTGAAATGTTAAATCTAAAATATTGAGAAGCTTAATTTTTTTTTCCATAATCATGCAGTTCAATAATCAATACTTTATTAAGTACTTTGTAAATTGTTACATATTTAGCTGTAATTGTAAATATATATTTTTTTAAAATGGCAAGTAGCCTGATGAGTCATGTGGCAATTTTTAATATTTTATAATTCTATAATTTTTAAAACTTTAAAATATTTTAAATTTTTTATATTGCATATATGCTAGTAAATCTATATCACTTCCACACATTAAAAATATATCTTTAACAGTTACAGATAGCATTGATTTTAAAAAATTTTCATGTGAGAACATGGACACACATACAAAATTCTAGTACTTTAAATTTAGAGCTCTTAAATTATGATGCAGAAACCATCTTTCTCAAGTTTCTGGTGTAATATTTCTGATGAGATGACAATGACGATTGAGGAAAAATATGCTGATTTTGCTGATGTTGATTAATCATCATATCACTAATATATATATATATATATATATATAGTCAGCTTCCTGAAAATAACATATATAACCATATATAACTATATATATGCTTTATATATATATATACTAATATATATATATATATATATATACTATATAGTCAGCTTCCTGAAAGCATCATGCATGTAACTAAAAACTATAACAGACAGGAAAATACATAGCATTTTTATTAATCAGGAGACATGGATGAAATTAAAAAAAAAAAAAAAAAAAATAACGCTTTTGAAAAATTTAAAATTGTTAAAAAAGTTTGAAAACTATGATAATTATCATTTTTGAGAAGTAAGAAGGAGCTCTGGAACTCCAAAGGAGCACCAGAGTTGCCAAAAGTTGAATTTTTTTTTTTAACTAAACGATACACAGAGGGTAAACCACAAAGATGGACTGAGTCGGGGTTTCCCGGCCTACCGGGGGATGACGGGAAGTCCCCCCCTCTATCCCACCATCAGTTCGAACCCCCTAAAAAAAATAATTAAAAAATTAACATTTTTCCAGAGCATAATAAAAAAAAACTATTTGGTAACTCTTGCTCTCGTACTACTGCAGAAATGGAAGCCTACTCAGAGCGTACGCTGCCAGACCTAAGATACTAATATTTAAGGAGTTATTAATAAATATTAGAATAAAATACAATTTTTTTAAGTTTCATCCATGAAATTGCTTGCTGAAATCAAAAATGTTATTTATTTTCCTGTAGCTGTTATAGTTTTTTAGTTACATGCATGTTGCTTTTGGGATGCTGGCCTATATATATATACCGGTATATATATATATATATATATATATATATATATATATATCATATATATATATATATATATATAACTGTATATATATATATATGCTCATGGGATGCTGCTATATATATATATATATATATATATATATATATATTTTTGAGTCAGTGTACAGGACCCACCATGGCTCACAAAGCGGCCACACTGGGTTGAAAAAATCAACACCATGGGCGGGTACTGGAACATACATATTTCAAATACGGTATATATATATATATATATATATATATATATATATATATATATATATATATATATATATATATATATATATATATATATATATATATATAACTATATATATATATATATGGTAAAGTTGAATCTTTCGTCTGAGGGAGGTGAGATCAAAAAAAAATTCCTCAGTAGCCTTTATGATATATAAATAGATATTCTATGGGTGAAATGAAATTTTTTTCATAGGGATGATGACCTGACCCTAGCTTAACCTAACCTCATTGACTACACTAGGGCATTGGGTGAAATATATGAACTGCGACTCAGACTTATCTGTTTTGTGTCATGAGGCTTTTTGAGGACATTATATATAGCCAGACAGGGTGACAGGATACTTTGGGTATAACTGTCTCGACTGCTTACACAATACTTTTGGATTTGAAATCGTGACATACTATAGACAGCATTACACATTTGAGACCGAAAATTTTTCTAAGTTCAATTTCTAGAAAGTTCAGATAAGTTAAGTTAAGTTTAAGGTTTTTAAGAAAATTCTTTTATTGGCAAGCTTCTGGAATTATGCCGAAGCGCCGCCTCGCTGTTTTTAAAAACCTAGCAACAGCTTTCTGAACAGAGGCCACGAACTGGGTCTTTCAAATATTTTGATAATTCACTAATCTAGCATATCGACCCTATGGTCGGTCATAAGCACACAAAAAAATAATAATGTAATTCCTAATAATAATAGTTTTATTAAAGTTTGAATAACGCTAGTCACCCCAACCTTGGAGGGGTGAAACTCGGACCATCTGTTTAAATTCGTCTTTTACGTATAAATTCAATTTTATATTTTAATTTTTACTTAATATAATAATTATTTATCATATTAAAATTCGTAATAAGTAATAAAAATGTCAATAATGATAAATAAAATAAGAATAAAAATAAGGTGGTCCGATTCACCTCTCCACTCAAAAATTGACACTTTTTGAATTCGTATTTTTATATAAATTTCATTTTTTATTTTAATTTTTACTTAATATAAGTAACTATTTATTATATTTAAATTAATTATACGTAATAAAAACGTCAATAATAATAAGTAAAATACAAAAAACAATGGTGGTCCGAGTCACCCCTCCATCAATTTTTACGGCGGGGTGAATCGGACCAAGTTAGGCCCCGTGATTTTGCCACTAATCAAAAATTTACTTTGCCAGTTTAAAGCTAACATACTCGAGTGTATCCACTGAAAAAATAATTAAAATCCATCAACAATTTTTAGAGTCTATGCTATGATTTTCATAAATATCAGTTTAGAGGCACTTTTTGTAAATAATTACCGGTTAGTATGGGACCGTCTTTGATAGGCCTGCCTATGTTCCTTCTCTTATTTTTTTTGTTTTTGTTCACCTAATTATGGAAATCATATGATGTTTATAATTAAATGCCTATAATATGAAAATTCACCCATCAAACGTAATACAAGCAAAGTTTACCATAGGATAAACTTGTGTAAAGCAACAAAGTTTGCTCTAGGGCCTAGGGCAAACTTACAAGCTATATGATAAGGGCCTAATATTCGCATAGTACCATATAAATTCCCCCCAAATAGAAACAAACTTTTCACTATAAACCTTAGGAAACTATGCCACTTTTTTAAAGTCAATTATATGAACAAACACTCTATTTCACATTTTTCAATTAAAATTTTTACACCGGAGTAAACGTTGGTACAAGCAAAATAGAACGGGCCTAGAATATGCTTCTGGTATATACCGTAGATTTTCCCCTAACACATTAAACACAAAATATACTAAACCAAGTTATTTTTTTAAAGGCATGCATATGAACAAAGCCTATATTTTAAATTTAATAAATAAAATTTACTTGGAATAGTGTTTTTTCACCACAATCTCACTACTTTCGTAAGCATTCTTATTGCACTAGTCAACACCCCATCCTTTGCACACCAATTTCTCAATAAAAAAGCAATATTTTGCCAATAAATGAATACTTAATCTATTCTAAATAAATAATTGTATAAAATATATTAAAAAATTTTAAATATCAATGTAAAATATTATAAAAAAATTAAAAAAAACTTTAAGTTAGGGGAATTTTATACACGTATAAAAAAATCTCGTCAGAGTCTCAAAAAGGCGAAAAATCGCGCGCGCGAGTGGCATAAACATGGAAAGACTTTTATCAATGGGATAGCTACTTCCGCGGTAACTTAACATATGGTAAACTTTGATTAAGATTAGTGTAATACACTATGCCGTAAACTGCAATACGTAAATATTGCAGAAAATCTCCTACTAACGACAAATTTTTTGTGTCCGTTCACGTGGCTGAACTAGAACTCGAACCCATACTGAGAGGGAATCCTGTTCTTAAGGTGAGCCAAAAAGCTCGCCTTAACCCACTGAGCCAAACTTGAACTCCTATATATATATATATATATATATATATATATATATATATATATATATATATATATATATATATAATAATAATAATAACATATATATACTCTCATATATATATATATATATATATATATATATAACTATATATATATATATATATATATATATCTTATAACTATAATAATAATATATAACATATATATATATATATATATATATATATATATATATATATATATATGCTTGTATAATGTGACGAATATCTGTTGTAATAATTAGATTAATATATATATATATATATAATATATATATTATATAATATATATAATAATAATATATAATATATATATATGTATATATATATATAATATATATATATATATATATATAATAATAAGATGATGGTATGGAGGAAAATTTTGATATAATTTTGTTAATATAATTTTCTATAATTTCATTAATGATAATATAATAATAATAATGTAATAATAATAATAATAATATATATATATATAATATATGCTTGCCTATAGGTTTGTAATAATATATATAACAATAATAACAATAATATAATATATATGTATATATATATCTATATGTATATATATATATATATGCTCTGCTCAACAGCACATAGCATAATATATATCTATGTATTTATATAATATTGTGATGTGTTTATATATATTTATATATATATATATATATATATATATATATAATAATAATATATATATATATATATATATATATATATATATATATATAAATATATGCTATATATATATACTATTTATATTTATATCCTGCTTTTTAACAACAATATATATATATATATATATATATATATATATATATATATATATAAATATATATATATATATATATATATGTGCTATATATCACTACTAGTATATATATATATAACGATAAGACCAAAGAAATGTATGCAAGGGTAAAGCACAAAGCTGAAAATCTTATGATTGATCTTCAGCAACCAAGAGTGGTGGATCGCCAGAAACACCGTTCGAATCATTCTGCTACCACCGATGAAGAATATTGGATGAAGACTATTCTAATACCATACCTGAATTCTTTCACAGTTTCCTTGGAGAGCAGATTCTCGGAAGAGAATTCAGCTGCTTTTCTCTTTAATTACTTCGTCCTAACCCCAAACCTGCCCTTACATCTTAAAAACTTTGATGAGAGAAAATCAGAAAAATGAGAGACATATGAACTGAGAGGACTACAATATGAGGCTGAACTCTGGTATGTGAATTGGTGGGAGAAGAAGTTCGACCGTGAGGAACTAAAAAATTTGGAAAGGCATTTTTTCCAAATAATTAAAATTGCCTTACTTATATCAATAGCTCAACCATGTTCGACAAGCACAATTGCAAGAACATTCCGCACTTTGAGAAAAGTTAAAACATGGACAAGGTCGACGATGACCGAATCCAGATTGACTGGACTTTGTCTCTTGAGTGTTCACAGAAAATTAGTTTTGGAAAAGAAAGTTGAAATTGAATTGGCAGTTGTCGAAAATTTTTCTGCAAATCCACGACGTCTAATGTTGTCGTAGTACCAACTACTTCAAGTATATAAATCGTAAGATAAAAGTAAGACTAGATTCTGTAATTTTCTTTGTAATTTCGTAACTTGTTTTGAAATAAAATCTCAATTTCAATAT